>JAQQSZ010012875.1:0-11900 GCA_028646595.1 Phalanger gymnotis | reverse complement strand
GCCCCTCCAGGTAGTGGCTGAACCACAAACTCTGTCACCCTATCCCCAGCCGCTTTTCCTGCTTTCTCTGTTGTCTTTGGTGTTTTTGGGTTGAGAAGGCTGGTAACTGCCACAGCTCACTGATTCAGGGTGCTAGGGCATGCTTCGCCCCGCTCCTGGTCTGGTTGGTCCACGCCGCCCAGGCTGGGCTCTGCTTCCCTCCCAGCTCCATGTGCAATAGACCTTACCCTGAGACCATCCAGGCTGTCCTGGGCTGGAGCCCTGCTTCCCTCTGCTATTTTGTGGGTTCTGCAGTTCTAGAATTGGTTCCCTGCCATTTTTTATAGGTTTTTGGAGGGACTTGGCGGGTAGCTCACGCTAGTCCCTGCTTTCCAACTGCCATCTTGCCTCCCCCCCCATATATTTCAGTCTTAATCTTTACCCTCTCAACTCTGGAGCTCATTGATTGCACAATAGGTCCCTGCCCTTCTAGCACAGAGTGAATGTAAATACTAAATAGTAACTGTTTCTCTTTTAGCCAGGAATCCTGAGGGTCTTCCCCTCCCAGCTTAATTTTTTTTTTTTTTGAGTTTTCGATTAAAAGGCCATCCTTTGATTGACTTCTTAAAGATATATACTTCAGTGTGTCAATAGATCTGTGATCTCATCAATGTGGGTAACTCCCTCCAATGGTAAAGATCACAACACATCCAACTCAATGAATTCATGTATATCTGTCATAGAGGATCTACCCAATACATTAGAAGCCTTCCTTCCCTCATTTCTCTTTAACATTCTTTGGATACTCATGTAGTAATCGGTAATGTTTCTTTGGTAATAGCTAGCCTTATAGCATTTTGAGATTTGAAAAGTGCTTTTCAAATATTATCTGATTTGATCCTCACAAAAATCCTGGGATGTAGGTGCTATCATTATTCTTATTTTACAATTGTGGAAACTGAGGCAAACAATTTCCAGGGTCACACATTTAGTAAGTGTCTGAGGTTGAATTTGAACTCAGGTCTTCTTGCCTCCAGAACCAGCTCTTTATCCATTGTATTAGCTAACTCTCTCTAGTGGTTAGCACAGGGTTTGGACCATAGTAAGTGCTTAACATTTCTTTCATTCATTTATTCATTCAACTTAATGGATTGTCCATCAGTCTTCGCATCATAGTATGAATAACAGGTCACCTTCATCCATTTGATTTTTTGCTGTGGAGTGTTAGGTGGATGTCCTTTGGTTATAGATTCCATGGAGGATTTCCTGTAGTATTCTGTGTCATGATGCAATCTGTCTATCATCATCTGAAAAGTCAACGTCATATGATTTTCTTTGGTTTTCTCCATGTCAGGCTTACTCACTGCATTCCTCACTTTGTCTGGTTTTCCATTTCCTGCCATGGAGCCTCAGCCTCCTGATGGTGAGAATTCTCCATATCTCTCCCAACTCAGATCCACCATGCTGCTCTCCTCTGCATCCTTAGCTGTGTACCTCCAGATCTGGGAACAATAGTCAAATTAACACTCTCATCGCTGGAAAGAACAAGTCATTTGACTGCCCCATGGCTCCATTCCTCATCCCTATGACTCCTCAGACCCAGGCATTCCTCCTGGGTCCCTACTCTCCCATATGCGTTTTCTTCCCTTATAGGAATGTTGACTCCTAAAAGCGAGGACTGTCTTTTTTTATACTTCTATCATCAATATTTAACACAGTGCCTAGCACATAATAAAGATTTATTTTTTTTAATTCATTCATTGTAGCACTGAGGTGACTCTGAGTTCTTAAAAGCTATGGCAGTCCAGGGTGGGCGGGAACCAACAACTTTGTCTGGACCTAACAAATTATAAAGACTTAAAATATAGTCCTGGCAACTAATTATATCTGCTATTAAAGATCAAGCTTTGCCTAAGGCTAATCACTTGTAGGTTGGCCAACAGATGATGGATTCTTTGGCCATGACAACCTAGGCATGCTACACATTGTTCAAAAACTCTGCTATGGAAAAACTGATTCAATACCCTCAACAACAGTGGTTAACTCTGGAACAGATCTTTTCCTTTTGTCTGGGACCTTGAAAATTCAATGACGATGTCGATTATGGGACTGGAGTAAGTGTGATCCAGAACCAACAACTGACAAAATTACCACCAATTGAAACACAAGGAGCTTTGGCAAAAAGTATGAATGTGAAAGCAAAATGCCCTCCCTTTCCCACTCCTCCAACACTTTAAAATAACAATAGCAGCAAACATTCCCAAACATCTACTTCTAGTTTTCTTTTCTTTTTTTTGCTTCTTTTTATTAGAAAAATATATGCATATTTATTTGTATGTATACATATAACACATATACATAGAGCTATACACATATTTATGTTTGAAACAACCTATTTTTCAACATTTCTGACCTAGATAAATCTAGGAAATGTGAGAAATTTCATATGATGGTTCCTTCTTCTTGACAACACTTGAGTGGCATATATAATATATCGATAAGATAATACACGTTTTTGTTAGATAGAATGAATCATTACTTTAGGTATGAATAAACTCCAAATATAGAGGAAATCTTTACAGAGGCTTAAAAAAATCCTACTGTCCTCCAAGCATTCTGTCCATGATGTACAGAACTGTACTATACAAGGTTTTCTGATTAAAGAATAATTTTTCAAAAACCAATTTATCAGCATGGTAGGCTTCACAATAGTTCTTTGAATTTTCAGTGGCAAAGTTTTACATTCTCAGGCTTGCCAATCATTTATTAATCTATTTCCTTTAGGAAACTCCTTCTCTCACTGTCTTGGGGGGAGTGGGTAGATCTCAGACGTGCATGAACAGATGCCATAAGAGGAATAATTCCAACTTCTGGTATGAGCTCAAAGAGGCCTTGGCATGACCATATGGGTTGAAGTAATAATAACAGCTGATATTTATTAAGGCTTTGCGGTGAGCGGGATCTTAGAAGTTATCTCGTTCAATTCATTCATTTTACAGATGAAGGAATTGGGGCTTAGAGGGTTTTAAACTTGTCCAAGGTTCACATAGATAGTAAGTAATGGATTTGAGATTTGAACCTCAGTCTTCAGACTCTAAATCCAATGAATGTTCTTCCTAATACTCTCATTTTCTAGATGAGGTAATTGAGGCACAAAAAAGCTATGTGATTTGCCTAATGCCACATTAATAGTGCAAATGGTAGCTATGGGATTTGAACTGAGGTCATCTGTCCACTAGTTTAGTACTCTTTAAATGATGCCACACTGACTCCCTTCTTGCCATTTTGGCCCAGTTGCTCATAACACTCCACAGTGGCAGGATCTCTTATTCTTCAGCAAAGGATCAGGAAGAACACAGATCTGTCTCTAGCCCATCAGACATCGACCTGTAGCAATGTTGGGGAGATGCAGCAAATGATCATTGGGCAGAAAGAGAACCAAAAAGGGGTGTGGCCCAGCTGATTTTGGACTCTAGTCCTGTGTGTCCTTAGGGATGCTCAGATACCAGCTCAGGGAAGGAAGCACCTTGGGAAGCTGAAGGAGAGGGAAATATGATCAGAGGGCTTGCAAAGTTAGTATCATCTAAGTACTGAGGAAATGGGAAGACTAACTACAAATATTCACTATCACAGATTTAGGAGTTTTAAATCAAGGAAGGGGGTGGGCTAGGAGCCAAAGACAGAGGAACACAGTACAAGATAAGAGGATCAGATACTGCAGAAAGCTGAGACATCATTTAAGGTTCTAGGGAATGGAATGCTTTGAGTTGTCTTGTCAGCTTGCTGGCACAAGGCATGCGTTGTTTTTGCTCTTTTTAGGACAACAGCAGGTCATGTGCAACAGGGAATTAAAGAAGCCTTTATTTGTGGTCACTCAATACTGAAAATTTCTTCCTGTGGCAAGTTGATTCAACTAGCTCACTGTAAGGCTTGCCTTGCTGGGATTGGCAACGTATAACCTCTTCAAGCCATGCAGATCTTAGCTAGATGGTATCCTAGAGATCATCTCTTCTGATTCCCTCGTTTTACAGTTGAGTTAACTGAGGCCCAGAGGAAACTGAGGAAACTATGCTCATGGTCACTCAGAGAGCAAATGATGGAGCCAGAACTCTAACTCAGGTCTTTGGATTCCAATTCCAGCATCTTTCCCATGGTGCCAGCTTCCTTTTCTTATTTGGCAGTGATTGTGTCCATTCTTTCCACATATATCAAGAAAGGCCATTGAAGAAAGGACACAGAATCTTAGTCCCTGTGGAAAAAATAGTTAATAGGTTGTTTGTTAAAAATATAGATATGTACAAACAATATGCATTTTTTGGCTGTGAAAAAATATTTGTGTTCTTCTAGTTTAACTAACGAGGTACTGGAATCACCTTGAACTTGCTTGTAAAAGCCAGTTGTAAAATTTTTAGTGTGAGCATTTACTCTTTAGAAATCAACAATTTCTACAAATTAAGTCTTGATTTATTGTTTGGTTGACTGTCTAGACTTAAGAAAGTGACAGAGAAAATGGAAATTATGCGGATTAAATTTAAAAGTGTATTATGTATACATTTATGTTTTTAGAGAGCCAGTTGTTAAACTTTTAGCTGCATACTACTGAGTTTAACCATACTGAAACTTTAGAATAAGTTTGATAATGAAATTACTTAGAATGTCATCCTGCCTTGTGATAAGGTTGATCATTAAAAGATGGGAATATGAAGTGACAGGCAGTAGGGCAAGGAAGAGAAGGGTCTCAAAAAGTTGGATAACTTTGTTTTGGAATGACCTACACATGATAAATTTTCAATTACTTGGCTGTTTGGCTGTATTTGCATCTTCTCAAAAAGTAAATGTAATTTACTCCAGAGATGGACAGCTGGGTTTGTGAAATATGTCGAAAGTATGCGTGAGTTGGAAATATTTCAGATCAAACAACATCATCACACCATGTGCCAGTCTCCTAGAACAGAAGCAGGAATTGTGTGATAGCTCTAACATCTTGATTTCTGGAAAATCAATAATGTTATTAGTGAAAGGAGCCTTCTTTATTATTAGTTTATTGTGTTGGTGAGAAGATCCCAATGTTTAGGCCAAAGAACAATATTAACAACCAGGGCATATTCCTATTTTTCAGAAAGACTAAGTTTGTTATTAGAGACAAGTTGTAGAAGGTCACAGATGTAAGGTAACTAACTAGCTGAGCAGAAGAGTTGAGATCAGATCAGGAACACAGAAATAAGATATAGATAAGGATGAAACTGGCCTAGGCTATCGGTTCTTAACCTTTTTGGTCATAGACCCCTTTGGCAGTTTAGTGAAGCCCATCAACTCTATTTGAGAATAATGTTTTTGATTGCATAAAATAAAATCCATAGATTAGAAGAGAAACAAATCATATTCAAATAGTTATTTAAATGTTAAAACAGAAAGTTCACAGAACCCTGGTTAAGAACACCTGGTCTAGCCAAGTAAGTGAAAATCCTAAGTTAAAGCAGATTTGGAGGGGATGAAATTGTGATATCTAGTTGTCATTTCTCTAGGTGCCAAATATTAGACCAAGGCTCCAAGTAAGTAGATAAGCCAGAGCCAGAACACACAGGAATACTCTTGGCCAGTTCAAGCAATAGATCAGAAACCTAGTATGCAATTATTAATGCAGAGGACACAAAAACCAGAGAACAAGAAAAGACAAGAGGCTAAAAGGCCAAGCAGGACAGTCATTTATAAAAATGTCCCCAGGAAACAAAATATGCCAAGTCAAAGAAGTCATAGCCCGGGCAAGTAATCTTGGAGGCAGATTCAAGACCATAGGCCGATAAACTTCGTTCTATTCTTTTCAAATATGTTTAAAGAATTACGTTCTGGTCTTGGTTGGAAATGTTAATACTTTTAAATTCTTCTAGATGCAGTGGTCTGTGAAAAACAAGACAGCAGACCAGTCGCTGTTAGTTGATTGGAAAGAAGTTGAGAACTATAGGATTTCTTGTCAAATAGAGAAGATAGGTTAAGACTTGGGAACAAGTTGTCAGGAAAATCACCTATTGGAAAGATCACTTCTACAAGGTGAGGTTTTGCTGTCACTTAAAATCTATAAGTTCCGTTATCTGGTTCTTACTGTCTTGATGGAAGACAGACAACACTGAACTCAACCTAGTCTATCAAATTTGGGTTCATGGACCTACAGAGTTTCTAAATTGACTTTCGATTTGGTTAGTCTAATTTGAACCATCCAAAAAGGTTTATTGTGACTAATTTTAATAGTATTGACCCTCTAAATCAAAAGTTCTTAACGTTTTTTGTATCATAGACCCCTCTGGCAGTCTGATGAAGCTCATGGCCCCATCTCAGAATAATGATTTTTCAATTCATTAAAACCAATCAATCAATATTTATTAAGCATATACTATATGCTAAGCACCATTAAAATGCATAGGATTAAAAGGAAAATCAACTGTTCTGAAATAGAGTTGGCAAATTTTTAAAACTTTTAAAAATTTAAAAAATATTACACAGCAACAATAAAATAAGTTGACAGTCCCTAGTTTGAGAATACCAGCTCTAGAAAAGTACCAGGAAAGGTAAGTTGCTTACAGTTTAACTCAGATATATATGTAAGAGTCAAATCAAGTTAACAAGTATTTATTGAGTGTCTATTATTGAGTGCTTGGGAGGCAAAGAAAGGTAAAAAACAGCCCTGCTCTCAAGGACCTCCTAATGTAGCATAGTAGATGGAGCTCTGGAATCACAAAGACTTGACTTCAAGTCTTCCCTCAGACACATAGCTTAGTGATGAAGGACAAATCATTTCATCTCCCTCTGGGACTCAATTTCCTCACTTACAAAATGAGGCAGTTGGACTTAAATACCTCTAAGTTCCCTTCCAACTCTGCATCTGTGATCCTATACTCACTAGGATCTTGTCTCACTGTCCACATTTTAAAAAAAAGAGGCAATGGCATAGCAGAAAATTTACTTAGAATATCACAAGGATATATTCACCTAATTCCTTGTTTGAAAAACATGATCACAGAATGTGAGAGCTGGAAAAACTAAAAAAATTATCTAGTCCAATTTCCTCATTTCGTAAACAATTGAACCGAGAACTTGAGAGATACAATTGCTTGTCCAAGGTGGCAAGGCTAGTGAGTGGCAAAGCTCAAACTGAGACCCAGGTCTTTTAACATTGTCCTGAATTCTGTTCACTTGCCTATGTTGAATCTAAAATATTATCTGCTTTTATACTCAGAAATTGTGCTCTTTTGAGTTTTGCTTTAATGTTTATAATTTGTTTTATAGATGGAACTCTGTTAGTCTTACAGTGGACTTGGGTCAAAAGCAATAAATCTCTCTCCTGGATTTAGAAAGGACACACCTCAGATTCTACAGAGGTCCTAGGAAAAATACTGAAGCTGAAGCTTAAATACTTTGACCACGTAAGGAGAAGACAGCACTTGCTGGAAAGGACCCTGATGCTGGGAAAGGCTGAAGGCAAAAGGAAAAGGGGATGGCAGAGGATGCGCTGAACAAACAATGTCATGGAAACAACAAACATGAACTTGGACAGACTTTGAGAGATAGTGGAGGACTGGAGGGCCTGGCATGTGGTAATGACTGAATGAATGAACAGCAAAATGGATCCTGTGCCTGTTATTTGAGCATGTTGCCAATAGATGGCAGTTTTGCTCATTTTTGCCAACATGAAGCTTTGTTTTTAATGAGCAATTCCATAATTAATCATTCATATTAGGAATAGTTATAGAACAACTAGTCTGTGTTAGACACTGTGCTAAGGGGTGTATGTGCGTGTGTGTGTGGTATAAAGATGAATAGGCAGCTAGGTCCAGCTAGAGAATAGATTTTGGGACCTGGAGTCAGAAAGACCTGAGTTCAAATTCGGCCTCAGATACTTATTAGCTATGAAACCTTGGTCAAGTTGTCAAACCTCTGCCCGCCTATGTTTGCTCATCTGTAAAGCAAGAACAATACAGTGCTTGCCTCTCAGAGTTGTTGACAGATAGATAGGAAGAAATGAGGATTAAATATTTGTGAGGCTCTTTGCAAACCTTAAAGTGCTATGTAAGTTCTAGATATTACTGTTAATTACTAATATTATTAATAATACAAAATCCCTGCCCCTGAGGAATTTACAATCCATTAAGGAGTATATTTCAAACATACCTAACACAACACAGAAGGAAATATTTTGAGAATGATACATACAAAGGGTTATGGGAGTTCAAAGGAGAAAGACGTTCTTTTGACGTTAGGAGTGATTGGATGAGGTCTTATGGAAGATGTCACATATGGATCTTGAAAGGAGGTAGAACTTTAAGAGGTGGGGATGGGGGACAGCCACATCCAGGGAAAAGGAATGGCAACAAGAAAATGTTATGTAATTTCAGGTGAGGAAGGTAATTATTGGGGGTGACATGGGAATCATAGAAGTTTTCCTGGAGGAAGTGGTATTTGAGCTGAACTTTATAAATGATGAGTGGGAATTTGACAAGCAGGTAAAGGGAGGGTGGATATTCTAAGAACTGAGAACAGTGTGTGCAAAAGCATGGAGATAGGCAAATATTCAAGGGTAAAGTTGTACAATTTGGCTGAGCTATCGAGTATGTGGAGGGGAATTATGTGAGATAATGCTAGAGAGGTAGGAGGGCACAAGACTATAAAACATCTTGAAAGGCAGACAGAAGATTTTTACTTTTACTTAGTCAGCAATAACGATCCACTTTTAAATTTTGAACCAAGGATTGATAGGACCTGAGCCATCTAGGCAGGTACAAGAAAGACCATTCTTCTTCCAATATAAAAGATAAACTTGGGGGGTGGGAGGATGGAGATAGATAGATAGATAGACAGAGACAGAGAGAGACAGAGACAGAGACAGAGACAGAGAGACATAGAGAGAGAGATGAGAGAGAGATTATTCTAACAGTTGGGCCAGGTGGCAATGAGGGCTTGTACTAGGGTAGTGGCAAAGGGAAATGAGCCAGAGGCCATATAGGAAAGATGTTCTGGAGCTACAATGGACAGGATGTGTTAACTGGTATGAGAAGTTAGGGAAATGGAAGAATCAACAATAATACCTGTTACAAATATGGGGTGGGTGAATGTTGGAATGCAGGAACAAGCGAACGAACCAGAAAAGAAGTGATCGAAGATGCAATAAAGAGGAGGCATTCAGCCTCTACTTGTGATTGGCTGGTTCCTCCCAGAACCTGAATTTTAAAGAAGCGTCATCATTCTTTTCCAGGATGCACTCCTGGCTTTCTTTACAATGCCCCCAGACAGCTACCTTCACCTCTTCCCTTTCACTTCCCTTTTATGTATTGCCTACTTCTTTCTCCCTTAGAAGGTAAATTACTTGAGGGCAAGGAGTTTGTTTCTCTTTATATTTGTATTCCTGACTCTTAGCACCATGACTGAAACATGATAAACTGCTTACTAAATGCTTGCTGACTTGATTTGATATGACCTGGATTACTAGAGATTCTCTGGCTTTATCTGTTATCTTCTTAAGAATAAGCCATTTAAAATACACAAGAAGCTGAAGAAAAAAAGAGCAAGCAATAATGCCACCATGCCCCAATTGCTTCCTGCCTCCACTCTTGTAGGCTTCTTAGTTCATTGGTGAGTTCTGCCTAGTACCTCTGCTTTGGCAAAAGGACTCAATCCAGTCATCCCTCATTCTATAGACCATGCCATCATGACTCAGCTGCCCTCTGACTGTTTCTGTGGACCCCTTTTCCTATTGGTGACTTCTCAAGATCAAGAGATGGTGATAAGACGAAAGAAGAGGAAAAAGAATGGTATAGTATGAAGATGGCCGGAGGGTAGCAGCATGGTAGGTCTAAGTTGTGCTCTTCTCTCCTCTCCTGTCCCGCCCTCCTCGCCCCTCTATTCCACTCTTACTTTTTATGCATTTCGTTTCCCTCTCCCTCCTTTCCCTCTTTCCTCCCTCTTTCTCCTCTCCCTTTCCCTCTTGCCATATCTCTCTCCCTCCTCCTCCTCCTTCTTCTTCTCCCCCTCCTTCTCTTTCTCCTCCTCCTCCTCCTTCTCCTTCTCATTCTCCTTCTCCTCCTTCTCCTTCTCCTCCTTCTCCTTCTCCTCCTTCTCCTCCTTCTCCTTCTCCTTCTCCTCCTTCTTCTCCTCCTCCTTCTCCTTCTCCTTCTTCTTGTTCTTCTTCTTGTTCTTCTCTTCTCTCTTCTTTTTCTTGTTCTTCCTCATCTCCTCTCTTCTATTGTTTTTGTACTCTGTGATGGAGAATCAATTATATACTTGCACCAGATTCTCCCCTCACTACTATTCACATTATTTGCAGTAGGGCCCATGAAAGCAAGTGGATTAGATTTCATTTTTTGGGATAGAGAAACAGAGCTACCACTATTTGGCTCCCTTCCCTGACTGATTGGGAGTTCAGTTGGATGATTGCCATGCCCCTTCATTTGAATTCTTGCAAGAACTCCCATAACCAACATGAAAACTTGGACACTAGAGCTCACACATACAGCATGTTAAAAATTCCTGTTCTTGCCAAAACAGTATCCAGCATCTCTTTGTGTGATTGCACTCCCTCCCTCCTTCCATCGTCCATTTTGGAATGTAAACTCCCAGATGATGACAAAGGACCATAAATATCTGTTTAAAGTTCTTTGTCTAGGAGCCTAGTCTACTGCTGTGCCATCTCCAAGTAGGTCCTTGTTTGGATAATGATAGAACTATTGCTTTTTAAATGCAAATGGATAATGCACCTAAAATCTTCCATGCTGATTTGAAAACATAGAGGTCTGGGGCCAAACAAGGTTATAGAACTTACAGCAAGTACATTCAAAACCAAAATTGAAGCTTCTTTGTTAAAATGCAGTTGGGAAGATATGGGCTTTTTAGTTAGTTTCTATAGCGCTGGTTTTTAAAGGTAGGTGAGAGTTATGCCTAGTTCCTCTGATTGTGCTGGAAATGAATGAGAAATAAGGTGTTGGAATGTGAAATGAGCAGAGGTCAAATAAACAGGATTTGTCTTCACAATTGGCCCCCTTGTTGGCAGTCTCAGCAAAGAGGCCAAATATTGAATTTCCTTTGAATAAATGCCTCTCTCATCACAAGAGGTAGACTATGGGGGAGGCTACCCTGCCACTTTCCTCTTATATCTATTGTGTAAGTAAATATCTCTAGTGTTCTTAATCCAAGGCCTTTCATAGGCACTAAAATCAGAAAGGGGAGGGAAAGAAAAAAAAACCCTTCCAGGAGAGAAAGTGCCAACAACCTCAAAGGGTCGCTTATTTAAACATACGCAATTTTTAAAATCCTTTCTAAAGGTTTAGAAATATACAAATATACTTGTATGAACCAAAAAGCATATCACAGCATGCAATGTTATTTTATATTTTATATATATGCATATATATATACATATACTCACATAATACATACACACATATACGTATATATCTAAGCATATATACATAATACATATATATGTATATATAAATATATATGGTGCCAGCTTCAGCAGCATCTACCAAATTAATTATATGCTCCACATTTCCCTTAATTTTACAAAACACCATTGGTGATAAAAGTATAAAAAATAAGATGATGCAACGGAAAGGGGCAGTAGCATGCTGGCCGCACTATTTCAGTAGGAAGCCTTGTCCTTGGAAGGGGAGCCTCTGGAAATATTTTGGATTGAAAAGCCAAATGTGAAAGGTTTGGGTGTTTGTGTAAATTTCAGGCAAAGGGGAAACCATTTGTCTTTATTACAACTTGTGAGATTTGGTTGAGATAGCTCCTTTTGGCCCTGAAAAAAAGGAGGATGAGGATCTTTATTTATTTATTTATTTATTTAAATTTATTTTTGACATGTTTGGTTTTCAGCATTGATTTTCACAGGCGTTTGAATTACAAATTTTCTCCCCATTTCCTCCCCCCCC
>JAQQSZ010012874.1:0-11900 GCA_028646595.1 Phalanger gymnotis | reverse complement strand
TGAACAAAGGCTTGGTATTGAGAATGCTGGTAGTGAGTCTTGGAAAAAGTGAAGAGACTCATCTGATTGACATAGAGAGGATAATCTATGAAAGAATGGGTTACAAGACTAGAAACATAGACTGGGGCTGGATCATGGAGAACCTAGAATGTCAGGGTAAAGTATTGAGTATTTATCCCATGTAATAAAATGGCGTTAAAAACCACTCAAAATTTTAGAAGATGGAAGTGATATGATGAATATGGTATATTATTTTATTTCTTAATAATATTTTCCCCCAGTTTCATGTGAAGAAAATTTTTAGAATTCATTTTTACTAGATTTCAAGTTCCAAATTTTTCACCTTCCCTCTCTTCCTTCCCCTCTTCTTAAAATGGTAGGCAGTTTGATGTAGTTTATATATATGCTACTATGTAAAGCATATTTCCATAGTCATCACACTTGTGAAAGAAACCTAAAAATACTATGAGAAAGAATAAAGTAAGCAAAAAAATATACTTCAATCTGCATTCAGAGAGGATCAGTTCTTTCTCTGGATATGGATAGTATTTTCCTTCTTGAGTTCTTTGTATGTGTCTTGGATCATTGAGTTGCCAAGAACAGCTGAGTTATTCATAGCTGATCAATCACACAATATTGCAGATACTGTGTACAGTGTTTTCCTGGTTCTGCTCATTTCACTTTGCATCAGTTCATACAAGTCTTTCCAGGATTTTCTGAAATTTACCTGTTCATCACTTCTTATTGCACAATAGTATTCTATTACACCCATATGCCACAACTTGTTCAACGATTACCCAATTAATGGGCATCCCCTCAGTTTCCAGTACTTTGCCACCACAAATAAGGCTTCTATAAATATATTTTTGCACACATAGGTCCTTTTCCCTTTTTGTGATTTCTTTGGGATACATACTTAGTAGTGTATTCCTGGATCAAAGGGTATGCATAGTTTGGTTGCCCTTTGGGCATAGTTCCAGATTGCTCTCCAAGATGGTTAGATCAGTTCACACCTCTAGCAACAGTGCACCAGTGTCTCAATTTTACCACATCCTCTCCAAAAATTATCATTTTGCTTTTTTTTGTCATATTATCCAATCTGATAGGTGTGAGGTGGTACTTCATAGCTGTTTTAATTTCCATTTCTGCAATCAAAAGTGATTTAGAGCAGGGCTTCTTAAATTGTGGGTTGTGATCTCATAGTCACATTACTGAATTTGGGGTTTGTGAAAAATTTGGCAACAGTAAAAGGTTTCTGAATGTGCAATGACCAAAAATTAATTCAAAATCAAATGTGTAATGAATCCAAGGTCCCTATCATGCAACTTCATTGGAGTCTTGGTTCTGAACATACAACATATGCACTTTGCACTGTGCATGCCATCATGCCACATAACATCAATAATGCTGCCAGAAACACCTTGGCTCAGATTCAAGATTTGTATTTTACAAATTGCAGTGTTTTTACTGTACATACAAAATTGTTGAATGAATTTTGGCTTTGGATTAAGACAGAATTTCCAATAATTCCTGAAATGGCCCTAAACATACTTCTGCCATTTTGTACTATGTATTTACATGAAGAGGCGTTCTTAGCATTGATGATTACAAAATCAAAATATTGATCAACTCCGAAAAATGTTGAAGATCCTCTCTGTCCTACAGTATCAAATTTTCTGCTAAGATTTAATTCGTTAAGTAAAAATCAACAAGAACATTCATCTCAGTAGTGTGCAATTTAACTTTCAATTTTAATAAATGGTAAAATTATATGCATACCAAAGAATTGTTTTAAAATAAATTTCTTTATAATTCATTCTCAGTAAATGTTTGATTTGTATGCCTATTTTATACACCTACATACCCAAGTCACATAAAAATTTCTCAGGCGAAAAGCAATTGAGTGGAAAGTTTAAGAAGCCTGTATCTAATATACCTTCCTCATTTTACACATAAGGAAACCAGTGCTCCCATAGGTGAGGTGACTTCCCCAAGATCAAATAGGTAATAAGAAGCAAAGCCAGCATTAGAACCCAGGTCTTCTTATTTTGAATCCAGGACTTTTTCCATGATACCGCTCTGGCTCTATGGATTGAGAAGGAAAGCTTAGACTCCATTTCTAGAAATACTGTAGTAGTTCAGTTCTGAAGTAGGGTATTAGGAATGAGAATAAAAAGTTAAGGACAGAAGATAGAAACATATAAGTTCACTGACAACATAGTCTATGAATTATTTACCTTTATAGCTCTCTCCAGGCTCAGTGCAGTGCCTTGTACATAGCAATCACTCACTCAACGAATGTTTTGTTAAATTGAATTAAAAATGAAAAATTTTGTGAAGATAAATAAGGTTAGTTCTAGAAATATTTGAGGGATACAGGACTGGCAGACCAACAAAAGAATCAATACTAGGTACCAACCATTAGTAAGGTGAATGTATTTCTGAGCCAGAGAGTTAAATGCTTCTTACAAATAAGGGACATAATGCCAATGTGCATGTGACTCTGAGACTGAAGCTAAGAGGAGACATGGTTGTCCTGGGTAGAAAGGGAGACTGAAAGGATAGCAGTTGAAGGTAGAGCTTAAACCTATTACTCTCATTACCCACATCTCAGGTTATGGACACCAAGACCCCAGCAAAAAGCAACTGAGACTTGTCCTGGTGGGTAAAACAGGAGCTGGGAAAAGTGCCACAGGGAACAGCATCCTTGGAAAATGAGCATTTGAGGCAAAACTAGCAGCAAAGTCAGTGACCAAGAACTGTGTGAAAACAAGCAGATTGTGGAATGAGAGAAATCGTAGTTGTGGATACTCCCGGGATTTTTGACACTGATGTGTCTGAGGTGGATACATCAAAGGAGATCAGCTGCTGCCTCATTATGTCCTCCCCTGGGCCTCATGCCATCATCTTGGTGGTCCCACTCAGTCGTTATACCAAGGAGGAGCAAGATGCAGTAAAGAAGATTCTGGGAATTTTTGGTTCCAAAGCTAAGAAATATATGATCCTTTTATTGACCAGGAAGGATGATTTGGAAGGCACAGATTTGAATCAATACTTAGATGAAAGTAGGAATGAAGCTTTGAAAGACCTGATTAACCAGTTTAATGGAAGATACTGTGCATTCAACAACCAGGCAACTGGAGATGAGCAGGAGGCCCAGGTAACAGAGCTTCTGAGCTTGGTTGAGCAAGTAGTACAGAAGAATGGAGGCTCTTGCTATACAAACCAGATCTATAAACTGGCAGAAAAGGAGATTCAGGAAGAAACTGAAGCATTGCAACGATCCTACATGCAAGACCTAGAAAGACAGAAAAAGGAAATAAGGCAGGAGGATGAAGAGGAAATCAGAAACTTAAAGGATGAACTAGAGCGGAAAGAAAGAGAAAAAACATGAATAACGCTCTTGCAAAAAAAAAACAACTTTGTATGCAAATAAGCAAATTGATGCCAGAAATGAGGTTATGAACTTTAATGGGTTCTTTGAAAATTTTATGAAAATCTTGGAAGTAGCTTCTGGCATAATTAAAATTATATTTAAGGATTAAGGAACTTTGTCGAACTACACTAATATTTAATAACTAATATTTCAGTCTGAAAATAAAAGGACAGATTATTTTGCTGTGAAAATCCAGAAAAGGACATTCTAACTCATTCTGAACTGGAAATTTTCCTTCCAAGATCCAGAGGAGGTAAAAAGAAACAATGGTCAAGGAAATAAAAGGGTTTCAATATTTCTCCATCCTCTCCTCCCTAGAAGGGGAATATATTCTCTATGTGGTGACTCATTCACTTTTCAATTGTTGTCATTATGAAGCTAGTATTTGGGTAGGAATTTAGGGTTTGTTGAACACTTTACATCATGTTTACTTACAAACACATAGTTAACATAGAAATCATATCATCTGATTTGATCCTCAAAATAACCCAGTAAAATAGATACTATTATTATCTACATTTTATCAATAAGGAAATTAAATCTCAGAATCTAAGTGACTTGCTCATGGTAACAGAGTTAGTAAGTGCCTGAGGCAGGGTTTGAATCCAAGACTTCCTTTCTCTAAATCTGACACTCTACCCACTACACTACCTACTTGCCAGTTTCACATTGGCCATTGTGTCCTTGATATTCATCTTAACCAAATAGTATTTGTAGAGAGAAGAGATAAAATCCTGTTATCTTCATGGTTCCTAACCCTAAGCTGGAATTGCCCACAGGTTTTCTGCTTCATAGTGATCCACTCTCTCTCTCTTACTACCTGCTCATTTAAATTGTCAGAATTCTGTATCATTGACTGTCATGCTATTAGTCATTGTTATAATAGTTCATTTATGTAGCTCTTTAAGATTTACAAAAAACTTTCCTCACAGCAAATCTCTGAAATAATATTGCAGGTGTTACTCTTACTTTACAGGTGAGAAAATTGCAAACCAAAAAGATTTGGCTTTCCCCATTGAATAAAAGTTGTTGCTGTCAGGAGTAGAACACAGACCTGGCTTTCTTCTGATTTCAAGTCCAGTGCCCTTTTTACTATAGCTCTTTCATTAAATAATTGTTTACTGAACATCTCACAATTCACTTTCTCCTGTGCCAATCATATTCAGAGTATAATTATGGGGCAAGGGGTATGTTAAATCCTTATCAATTCATAGGCACTGAAAGACTCTTACTCCATGGATGAGACAACGTGGTTTAATGTGTTCATTTTACTCTGCTAGTTGAACTGCATAATTTTAGTATAATTTGATATTTCTGATTTTTCCAGGCTTTATTTCTGCTCTTTATTGATATGAGGAAAAGAGAGGGAAGCAACAGCACCATAATACTTGGCAAGTGAAGACAGGTGGTTTCTTTTTTGGTAAAAAAAAAAAAAACACCTCAGGTGTGTTTCTGTGTGAATTGGTTTCTACCCCATTGTCTGGACCTGTTCAATGAAGTTCTTCACAATTTGTTCCCAGATCTTCTTTGGACTCATTTTTAACTGATCACCCCACATCCCAAGTACTCTACTCTCTCATATCAGGATAACTCAAATCCCTTGCCAAATAAGTAACTGAATATATGTGGAGTGGGGCTAAAGATGTCACCTTTCTTTTCCCCACCTTGCTCCACACATAGACATTCCTTTCTTGTCCTTAGATCAGCAAGATACACAGAACATGTATAGAAACAGATGAGCTTTTTTGTAGAATGATCACTGTCACTTTAATAAAATCGGCCAAGTTGGGTCCTTGCCTCCCAGAAGAGCTTTGTTTGTCTGCAGAAGTCCCTGTAGGTTACATCTCCCTGGTTGAGAGAGAGAGCCTTTAAGATCAGAGAAAATGCTCTGTAAAGTTTTCTCAATTCCTAGATGTCACTTCAAGTTCTCAACTGAAGTCCCAGGGACATTTCCAAATTCTACTGATGATAAGAAGCTTTAAGGATCTGTTAATGTACCCCCTTATGACTCCTAAATATGTCTTGGACAAAGTCCTTTTTGTTACATTTTGCACTTTTAACATGTTACCCATGTTATAACTACAGATGATTATCTCTAGGTGTGAGCTACATACAGCCCTTGGCTTAATATAGCCGTGGTCTATACACCTTCTCACTATAACTTGCTTCAGGCCTGGAGAGCAGGTCCCTTAACACATACCATCCCTTTAGGGCTGTCCCTAGATGCCAGGGGGATAACTAGCAACCTTCTGCTATGACCTCAGCCTGCCAGTGCCAGGAGGGGATTGGGAGAGTAGCTCCAGAATCTTTATGTACTACATGTGGAACCTTGTCTGAAATAAACATGGAGCCCATTGACTTTGTGGGGACCAGCTAAAGAGATTCTCTACTCAAGACTTTTGTTATAGTAGACCTTAGTTTTCAGGAATTTTTCCCCTCTCTTTTCTCTTAGATCACAATTGTACAAATCAGTTTTCTAGAGTGTTTTCTTACATAAAACCAATTTCTTTGTCATAACTTTTGCTTGTTTGAATGTTTATTATGAACATCTATTATATGATTGCACCAAGTGTAAGTATCACTACTAATATAAGCAGAATGAATTTAAATACCTAAAATACTAATGGCTAGAAATTCACCCAAAGCAGCTCACAAATGTTTGCATATTTCTTGGGACTTTTAAAAAGGACCTAGAATACTTTCATTATGACTTGAGTCCAGATCAAGAGTGGGGAACCTGTCACTTTAAGGCCATATGTGGCCTTCTAGGTTCTCAAGTACAGCCATTTGACAGAATCTAAGTTTTACAGAACAAATCCTTTTATTGATGGAGTTTGTTCTGTGAAGTTTGGATTCAAAGGGCCACACTTGAGGGCCTAGAAGGCCACATGCAGCCTTGAGGTCTCAGATTCCCCAACCCTGTTTGTCTGAGTGTTTGGCAGACTGCAGGTCTATGGGATAAGGTTTGCCTGCTAACCTAGAAAGCCTGAGTAGTTAATTCTGTGTTCAATCCCTTTTTTAGGAGCCCCACACTTCTTTAAGGGATTTTCCAAGTATGTTTTCTTTAAGATAATCTGCTTGTACTAGTGAGGCATGAATTAAAACTTGCATTTGGATTATAAAATTGCAGGGATATATTGAGGGAAATATTGCTATGCGAACTTACAGAAAATTAGCTTGGACCTACAAGAGGACCAGCTATGGTATATGGATGTTAGCTGGGAACTGGAGAGGTATGAGTTAGACCCACAAGTCCCAAAATATGAGCCAGTATTCTTACAAGCAAAGAAGCTGTGGTGCAGACCTAGGGAAGTTGGGGTTAACATTCTTCCCGTGGACATTGATCTGGGGTTCAGCTGTGGGTCCTTTGTACAAAAGGAGTATAAAAGTGGTTTTTGAGGAAGGACCCACATGCACAAAAATATTTATAGCAGCTTTTTGTGATGGCCAAGAACTAGCAATTGAGGGGATGTCCATCAATTGGGGAATGGCTGAACAAGTTGTGGTGTAAGAATGCAATGGAATACCATTGCGCTATAAGAAATGATGAGCAGGCAGACTTCAGAAAAACCTGGAAAGACTTATATGAACTGATGCTGAGTGAAGTGAGCAGAACCAGGAGAACATTGTACACAGGAATGTCCCCGTTGTGCAATGACTGACTTTGATAGACTTAGCTCTTCTCAGCAATGCAAGGACCTAAAACAACTCCAAAAGACTCATGATGGAAAATGCCATCCACATCCAGACAAAGAAATATGGAGTCTGAATGCAGATTGAAGCATACTATTTGCTCTTTTTTTGTTTTGTTTTTTCTTTGTCATGGTTCCTCCCATATGTTCTAATTCTTCTATACAACATGACTAATGTGAAAATATGGTTTAATAAGAATGTATATGTAGAGCCTATATTGGATTGCACACCATCTTGGGGAGGAAGAAGGGAAGGAAGCAGAGAAAACTTAAAACTTATGGAAGTGAATGTTGAAAACTAAAAATAAATAAATAAATTTATTTTAAAAAGTCGTTTTTTGAAACTATGGTAGGGAGCTCCTGTGACCCACCCCCATGGAGCATCCCTACTGGTTGCTTTTTTAAGCTTCCTAGAGGTTTTCATTTGTTTTTATTCTATGAACTACATTATTTTTAAATGGTCTTGAGAACTGTTTCTATCTGAGGACATAGGAATGATTTTTGTTGAAACACTTCTTACACTCCTGGCTCCGAGTAGTTCATTTTACCAGATGCAGAATAGCAATCCCCACATGTAGGAAATTTGGGTGTGCTAAAGGCAGAAAAGGAACACCTAGGAATTTTGTCAAGACCTCAGTTAGATGGTCTTATTCACTGAAGGTATCCTAAAAGTGTTTTCTATCAGAAGTGTTTGGCTTCTTACCTGGATAAAGTGACTTTTATTATTTTAGTCCATTGAGATCACTTTGTATCATACATGGATACATACATGTATGCACAGACACATACATATACATGTAATTATCATGCTTCCTGTAATAACTATTCCTCCCGACTTTGGGTCACCGAAAAATTTCATAAACTTGAGATAGACAAATACATTCACCAAAGTGAGAGATACCAATAATAAACAGCTATACCAATAATAAACAGCTATACCAAGAGATACCAATAATAAACAAGTCCAAAGACAGGTTCCCAAGGGCACAGCAATACACAACCACCTTTACACTGAAACTGATTCATTAATGACTACTCTTTGGTTTTAGTTATACAAACAATTCTGAAACAATCTGTCATCATATAGCTCATATATCTCCATCTTATCTATTTGGACTACATGAATGATTTTGTCAGAAGCTTGGGTGAAATCCATTCATGCTGTGCTTAGGGGATTACTCTGATATTTCAGTCAAAAGAGCATTATCATTAGTCTGTTATGATCTGTTCTTAATAATGCCATGTTGACTCCCCTCTTTCAAATACCTTGAAAATCAGTCCCCCAATTCCCTCAAAATTGTTGCCACAAGTGTAGCTACCTTCTCTATGTATATTTAGTCCAGCCCAGCTCTTCTTCTCATCTTTGTTCCCTCTGGTGCCATTTCTATATTCTCAGCAGGCACTATGATGTCATGGGCAGCTAGGTGGTAGAATGGATAAAGTGCCAGGCCTGAAGTTAGGAAAATTCATCTTCCCGAGTTCAAATCTGACCTCAGACACCTATTAACTGTGTGATTTAATTTTAGTAATTTACCCCTGTTTGCCTCATCTCTAAAATGAGCTAGAGAAGGAAATGGCAAATCATTCCAGATTCTTTGCCAAGAAAACCCCAAATGGGATCATAAGGAGTCAAACATGACTGAAATGACTGAACAACAAAGTATGATTTCAGAATCCAAATATAGTGTCTATGCTAAAATTAATTCTAAAAGAGTTTGTTATGAAGCATTTTTAATAGATATTTTACTCTTTTTCAGTTTCTTGTCCTCTTTCTGGTTACATCCCTATATGCCATTTGGACGACTTTGCTTAATGAGGCATCTCACCAAGCTTGCTTTTCTCTCCATTTCTTTTCCAATTTTTCCTCCTGTGCTCTCATGTCTTTTCCAATTGTTTCCTTTAATAGTTTCATTTCATTTATAAAATCATTTTCAATTCTTTTTAGAAAAAAATCTCTTGCTTTTATTCATCTACAAATCCTAGTTGAACTTGTATTTTGGTTGTGTTTTTCTTTGAGGCTTTTCTTGTAAATGTTTTGGAGTCATTTTCACCTTCTAAATTTGTGTCTTGAACATCCTTGTCATTGCACTATCTCTGTTGTTGTTGTTCACCCATTCTTTCAGCCTCACTTCATACCTTTTGTTAGGTCTAGTTGTTGAATACTTCTGAAGGGAGTATCTGAGCCATGTTTTATCCTATTTTGAATACATTTAGGTTCTTCCACTGCTTTTTTGGGGTACTGAGTATTGCGCTATTCAAGACCCACTCCTCTATCAATGGGTACCCATTTAGTTTCCAATTCTTTGCTGTAGTAGAAAGTGCCACTATAAATATTTTTGCATAATCAGTCCTTTCTGTTTCTCCATGGTCTCTTTAGAGTATAAGCATTGTAGAGGTATTACTGGGTTGAAGGTTAGTGACTTTTGGGGTATAATTTCTAATCATCCTCCAACACGGCTAGGCCATTTCAAAACCCCATCAATAGTATATAACTGTGTCTACCCTCCTAAATCTCCTTCAACAATTGTCATTTTTATTTTGTCACTGTTGCCAAGCTTGATGAATGAGATAGAAACCAAGAGTTCTTTAATTTACATTTCTCTTAGTTATTTAGAGCATTTTCCCCCTATGGCTACTGATTGCTTAGGTTCTTTCCCCTGCAACTAGCTTCTTTATATCCTTTTGGTCATCTATCCCAAAATAGCTTTTGTTCTTCCATGATTGAATCCAGTTCCTGTATGTCCTGGATATCACAGTTTTATCAGAGAAAAATCCTACCAAGATTTTCTCCCAGTTAATTATTTCTCTTCTAATTTAAACTCCATTATTTGTTTGTACAAAATCTTTTTAATTTTATGTCCTCAAATTTGTCTACTTTGTCTTTTTAGATACTTTGTATGCCTTATTAGGTCAAGAATTCTTCCCCTATTTAAACTTGTGAATGCTATCTCCTCCCTGTTTCTCTAATTTGTTCATGATGTTACTTTTTACATCTAGGTTTTATATCCATTCAGAATTAGGTAGTATATTTTGTCAGATTTCTAAAAAATAGGTTTTGACATAATTTTTTTTTCAGATATCAAGTATATCTTTCATTATTTTAAGGTGCACATTGTTCTTCTTGTTAATTTGGTAAGTATATTGGCATTGCTTTAGCTCTTCCACTTTCTCTTCTAGTAAAGAAACATACTGTTCCTTAGAAGTATAAGAAATGAATTCTATTCAAATCACTATAGAATTGCCTTTACTTTCTATATTTCTATATTTACTTGAGCTTAGATACTCTGTGCCCTGTCACTCTTGAGCTCATAGGTATAACTTTAACCAAGCTAAATATTGTGAAAATTATTTACTTCAACTTAGGCTTAATTAACTGCTAGTGAATACTACGACTGTTTTCGTGCGTGCTCTCCTGCATGTCATTTTCCTTTGTTTAATCAACCTAGCCAAACAGATGCGTGATACCTTAGAGTTGTTTTAATTTGAATTTCTTTAATTATTACTAATTTAGTGCATATTTTTTCATATGTCTATTGATACCTTAAATATGTCCTAAGAAAACTGCCTATTCATATCTTTTGACTATTCATCAATTGGGAAAGGGTTCCTATTTTCATAACTTTGACCTGGCTCCCTATTTATTTTAGAAATGAGTTATTTATCAAAGAACTGGTGGCAAAGAAACTCCCCATTTTCTACTTTCCTTCTAATTCTAGTTGTATTGACTCTGTGTAAAAACTTTAATTTTATGTAATCAAAACTATCCATTTTACATCCTATGAATCTCTCTTAACTCTTGCTTTATTATTAACTCTCTACTTTTGATTTGACAAGTATTTTTTTTACTCACATTCTACTGATTTGATTATATCACTCTTTATGTCTAAGTCATGTATCCATTTTGAGATTTATCTTGGTGTAGAATGAAAGATATTGGTTTATACTAATTTCTGCCAGACTACTTTTCAGTTTTCCCAACAGGCTTTGTCTAACAATGAGTTATTGCCTGAATAATTGGAGTCATTGGATTTATCAGATCCTAGATTAGGGTGCTCATTTTCTTTCCTACCTTGTGTATCTAATCCATTTCATCAATTAGCCTCTCTATTTGTTATGAATTACCAAATTATTTTGATAATTAGAGCTTTGTGGTATATTTGTTATCTGGTACTGTCTGGATCTCTTCCTTCCCATTTTTTTCCATTGGTTCTCTTGAAATCCTTAATCTTTTGTTTCTTTCTTTTTTTTCAGTTTATTATTTAATATATTTAGTTTTCAGCATTGATTTTCACAAGAGTTTGAATTACAAATTTTCTCCCCATTTCCACCCCCCCACTCCAAGATGGAGTACACTCTGGTTGCCCTGTTGCCCAGTCTGCCCTCCTTTCTGTCACCCCACTCCCCTCCCATCCCCTTTTCCCTTCCTTTCTTGTAGGGCAAGATAAATTTCTGTGCCCCATTGCCTGTGTATCTTATTTTCTAGTTGCATGCAAAAAACTTTTTGTTTGTTTTTGTGCCCTGTGCCCGCTCTCTCTCTCTGTCTATATATGTATATATACATACATACACATACATATATACATACATACACACTCACATATACATATATATGCATATTCCCTTCAGCTACCCTAATACTGAGGTCTCATGAATCATACACATCATCTTTCCATGTAGGAATGTAAAAAGTTCAACTTTAGTAAGTCCCACGCAATTTTTTTTTCTTGTTCTTTTTCTTGATTACCTTTTCATGCTTCTCTTGATTCTTGTAT
>JAQQSZ010012873.1:0-11900 GCA_028646595.1 Phalanger gymnotis | reverse complement strand
CATAGTTGATCATCACGCGGTGTTGCAGTTACTGTGTATGATGCTCTTCTGGTTCTGCTCCCCTCACTCGACATCTGTTCATGTAAGTCTTTCCAGGCTTTTCTGAAATCTGCCTGCTCATCATTTCTTATAGCACAAGAGCATTCCATCACATTCATATACCACAGCTTTTTTAAGCTATTCACCAATTGATGGGCATCCCTTCAATTTCTAATTCTTTGCCACTACAAAATAGCTGCTATAAGTCTTTTTGTACATGTGGGTCCTTTTCTCTTTTTTATTATTCATGAGGATACTTTCTGTAAAAGATTTGGCAGGTCATTGCAGGAGAACTAAATTCTGGTTCTAGTTCTAGAGTAAGTTCTGGTCCCAGCTCTGTCATTAACTCTGACTTTGAGCAAATCTCATCATTTTCCTAGCCTCGGTTTCCCTTTTTGTAGAAAAAAACAAGATAGTTTGGGGTTAGATTGTCCTTAAGGTCCCATCCATCACTAACAATCTGAGTTTAACTGATGGCTGTTCTGCCGTTACTTGGTGCAACTGAACTTTGTCTTCGATATTTTACTTCAACCAGAAATGTAATCTGAGTGCATGATGAGACGACATATATGTTCAATGACTTTAAAGAAAACTAACATAGGATCTGTGACACCACCATGTTAGAATTAAGTTGTTATTCCTTTAAGAATGGACTTACGACTTGGTCCTGAGTATCCCTGCATTTCTTAGATTCAGTTCTTTAAAAAAAAGTGTTGCTTTGGCTATTTTATTTTCTTGTCCTTTCCCTACTGATGTTCTATTTAAAACCCATGGAAGCTCACCAAGCAAACCAGAAGTAGGCAGATCTGATTGGCATTCCCAGAAAACAGCATCTTTCCACTATCCCTGACTGGCGGGGCTTAAACATTAATGATAAGAAGGAGGAAAAAAGAAACACAATGCACACACATATAAACTTATACATTCGCAATGACATACTCATATGCACTCACATACTCTTACACGTGCAGATACATACTCACACAAACATAACATCTTACCACGATACTTATGAACTATTACCCCGTACTCTTCATACTCTCCATACTGGCCTAATGGGAATTCCCTTTTATCTGGTATCCCACAACCAATAAAAGCACCTTCAAACAGGGAATCCCCCATGCCTGGAATGCTTCTTCAAACACTTAGTGCCCTTCAAGTCTCAGCTCAAATGTTATCACTTATAAAAGATCTTTTTTTGCTTTTCTGTTAACCACAGTTGTTGGTGCTAGCCATGCCCCAACCTCCCTCCCAAAATTGTCCTTTATGTTTCTTTTATATTTATATACTTATTGAGATTCTGTATGCCTATTATAATTGAAATTCGTTCAAGCTACGTATTAAAATACCAAATGGCAGAGGAAAGTCGTTATTCCAGAGACAAAGATTTTTTATGTGGGGCTTGTTAATTTGTCTATGCATGCATGTGTATAAGTATGCATGCATGTCCATGTGTGTTTGTGTATATACATAAAATATGTATATAAATATAGGTATATGTGCTTATATAAGTATATATGAACATATATATATATATATATTTATATGTCTATGTATATGTTTGTATACACTGCCCACATCACAGCAAAGCAGAATTGAAACAGCTCAAAGGAAATGCAGCATGCACAAATTTAGAGTACCCACCCCAAATGCTCACAGGGACTATTTGTACCCCACCTGAGGTAGAGCATTCCAGGTTCTTGTTGGGCTGATCAGCCACAGTTTGACACATTGAAACTTGACTCTATCATAATGATATAATTTTCAAATTCCAGAATGAACAACCAACCAACCAACACTTATAATATACCTATACTCACAGACATATATGTAAAACTATATATTACATACACATGCTTACACACGTATGTTCATAAATATATTTCAGGGTATATTTTGTATTTCTATATATTCTATGCAGTTACCAAAAAATATTGTCTATAGGCTTTACCAGACTACCAGATGGGTCCATGACATACAAAAAGGTTAAGAAGCTCTGTTCTTAGATGGTATTACTGGGTTAATAACAATTCTTTGCATTAGGGGTAGATGACAGTGAATAGTGCCTTGGCTCTAAAGTCAGAGAAGTCCTGGGTTCAAATTCTACCTTTGACATTTACTACCTATGTAAGCCTGGGTCAAATCACTTAACCTGTCTAGGCCTCGTTTCCCTGAAAGTTGAGTAGAAACCTTTCAGGGTCTTTTTCAGCTCTAAATCTATTATCCTGTAGCTGTTCTTTTTTATCTTTGTATTCCCAATGCCTGGGACATAGTAGTTTAATAGATGTTTAGTGAATTGATTTAAATCAAACTCTTATATGCTAACACACCCTTAAATACTCTCAAAAATGCCTTAAAATACTCCCACAAATCCTTTAAGACACACAATTTTACAGGTATTCTCATACATGCAATGCCTATTTGTTCACATGCACTCTTACAGAAGGAATCTTGCACACTGCAGCCAAGTCAGGCTTGCTTTTAAAGTAAGTGGAAATCAGGAGCAATTCAAGGATGTATCGAGAGTCAATCCAAATGGCAGAGCTTATAAAGGTTCTGACGTGTGGAAGAGAGGCTAAAAAATAACCAGCAGCCTCCTCACCATGGAAAACCTCAATGAGAATAGTAAGGCAGGCAGAAAGCCAGAAAAAGGAGTAAATATGATCTGGAATTGAGCATCCAAACTGGACAGGTTGTGTATCCAGATGGCAAAAAAGAAACACACACACACACACATGCACACATACAAGTGAAGTATCCAGTTTGAACATTTTAAAAGTTTCTTTTGATTAAAATACATTTCTGGAATGCAGTCTGGAGAGAAAGTCTGTGCTGTCCCCAGTTAGTTGGAAGGGCTTTGATTTGGTGTGGCAGAGGTGCCCTGGATGTCTAGGCACAATTCAGCAGAGAGATGTAGGCAGCAGGACTGTCAAAGCTTGGGGCCGGAGCTCCCCGCGAGGCATGCTTCAAGCTGAGGTGAGTCGACAGACGGCAGGGAGAATTCCTCTCCTTTCCCCTGTCGGTCACAAGCCTGCCAAGCCACAGCTTGGAGACCAGCCTGACAGGATTTAAAACTGCCACCAGAAAAGGGCCAAATGGAAGGCAGTGGAGATGAGACAGGATGGGAGGTGACATGGGACAAAACAAGAGGTTGTTTCCAAAACATTATTTGGCAAAAGCAAAGACTCCATCAAAATGTCAGGTAAATCACAGATAAAATTGTTTGGATCTAACAGAATTTATCCACTTTCAACATCTTTGAGCGTTGATGGGCTACTATATGTGACTCATATTCACAGATTCTAAATAGAAAGGACCTTGATGGCCATCGGATTTTCTTCCTCCCGAGTTAGCACTTTGGGGAAACCCAAATTATTAGGAAATTTTTAATTAGTTATTGCTACAAATGGCTGAAATAATCATAAGAGTCGGCAGAATACTGGACTCCCAGCCAGGCAGTCGGTGCTACTTATCCATGAATTTTGTCACTGAGATGACAGACATTCAGTTTAGAAAGATCTCCCATTGCCCAAATACAGACACAAGCTAGAGCTTTAAACTAACTGGGCCGAGTAATTTTGCTGTTTAGTTCTCACTCCTGGAGCGAACATCATTACTGATTGAACATAGAGAACACAAATGATAGTTCAAGAACATTAGAGTTGAAAAGCAGTCTTTAGAGATCATCTAAAAATTACATTTGAAAAAACTGAGGTCCAGAAGAGACGTGACTTAACTATGTCCACAAAATTAACAAGTAGCAGAAACTTCATTAAATGCCAGGTCCCCTGAAACCAACTTTTTTTTTTCTTTTCTGTGTTTTTCTTTATTTTATTTTAACTTATGGAACAAAACAGGCATTTCCATAACATAATATTACAAAAAAGATGATTGCACATGAAATGGAAACCTATTATGCACAACTTGACATTAATATTAATATATAGTAAAAGTATCCTGTAAAAATAATAAATTAATTAATAAAATTCATCAGATTAGTTTAGACAAAATTATACTTCAGAAATATTTCTGAATATAGTGATGAACCAACTTAGCTGTATTTTACCTTTCATAGTTTCTCTTTTCTCTCCAAAGATGAGCGATCTTTAGAATGGGATTTTGTTGAGTTATTATTAATTTCAGTCATATCCAACTCTCTATGACTCTATTTCTCAGCAAAGATAGTGGAGTGGTTAGCCATTTCCTTTTCCAGTTCATTTTGTAGATGAGGAACTGAGACAAACAGAGTTAAATGACTTGCCCAGGGTCACATAACTAGTAAGCACCTAAGACTGGATTTGGAGCTCTATCCACTGTGCCATCTAGCTACCCATTAAGAGTAAGAAGGATAGGGGATATGAAATTAAAAATAAGGGAAGGGAATGTATATTTTTACATATATAGCTGCCTTCAATGAGTTAATTGCCTGGACAGGGGAAATTCATCTTTTGGAATTGAAAAATTAGTATATAATTGCTGAGCTAAATGTAAATGAACATGTAAATGATAGTGGTATAGCACAATTGAGAAAAGACAAATATCCCAGAATTCAAAAAAAAAAAGGAACAAGGTCGAGCCTCTAAATTTTCAGTTAGTGTGCTTGCCTGCTTCTGGGAAAAGTCATTGGATATGTTATTAAAGGGATGGTTCGCGAGTATTCAGAAATGGAAGATGCAACCACTAACAGCTCGCTTGGGTTTATCAAAAACAAGTAACATCAGAGTTTCTTTACAGAGTTATTAGACTAGGAAATTATTGTAAATGTATGTCTAGATTTTAGTAAAAATATTTAACAGTCCTCATACTATACATGGGAGGAAGATGAGGAGATATGGTCTGGATAATAGTAGACATCACTTAGATGACCATGCAATGAATAAAACTAGCTGACTTTTATAGTTTGTTTTTAAATCACTTTACTTTCATTAACTCATTTGAGCCTTCCGAAAACTCAATGAAGTAGATACTACAATTTTTCTTGTCTCCCTCATTTTGCAGATGAGGAAAGCATAGGTCAGAGAGACTTGCTCCATGGTCACACATTAACAAGTGTAAAAGAGTGGACGAACTCAGGTCTTTCTGATACGGCATCCTATCTTCTATGTCATGCTGCCCATGGCCCAAAGAGTGATATTTTTTCCCAGATTAGTACCATCTTAGAAGGCATCTCTACTCTGGGCTTGTATTATTCAATTAAACTGTAACTTGAAAGACAGCATAGTTGGCATGCTTATCCAACTTAAAAATGACACTAAACTAAACTGACACTGAACTAAAAAGAACTCAAAACATAAGATCATTGGGCTGGAACTAATGAAATGAAATTTACTTGAGATTATCATAAAGTTTTCCTTTTGTGGTTGCAAAACATCTTCATCAATACAGGATAAAATAGACTTGGGTAAATACAATGGACTTTTCTTGAGATTTGTCCTTCTTGACCTCTTGACCATATTTGATACTGCTGGCCACATCTCCCTCCTGTATTCTCTCTCCTTCTTGAGTTGTTATGACACTGCTCTCTCTCAATTATCTTTTCCAACTTGTCAAGAGGATCTTTCTTACTCTCCTTTGTTGGATCATCATGCATGCCCTGCTCTTAGACTCTGTTCTTGATTTTTGTCTGTCCCTTCATCTCCTACAGGCTCAATAATAACATCTGTAAAGATAAGTCTAAAATCTGCATATCCAGCCCTCATCTCTCTCATGAGCTATAGCCTCGTGTTTCTGCCTTTTAGACAGCTCTTCCTCAAATTAAACTTGTCTAAAATTATACTCATCATTTTTCCTCTGAAACCCACCTCTCCTCTTCTTTTATTTTCTTCTGAGGTCACTGCCATCCTTCTGATTTCCCAACCTCTCCAGAATCGTAGACACTTAACTAAAATGGATTAGCCCCATGTCTAATAAGTTACCAAATATTATTAATTTTAGTCAGCTAGTTAGCAGAGTGGGTAGATTACCGGGCCTGGAGTCAGGAAGACCTGACTTAAAATTGGCTTCAGACGCTTACTAGCTATGTGACCCTAGGCAAGTCACTGAACCCCTGTTTGCCTTAGTTTCCTCATCTGTAAAATGAACTAGAGAAGGAGATGGCAAACCACTCCAGTATGTCTGCCAAGAAAACCCACAATGGAGTCACAGAGAGTCAGTCATGAGGAAAACAACAAAACAGTGACGAATCAATTCTGCCTTTACGGAATCTCTCATATCCATCTCTTTCTTTCCATTAGCATAGCTAAAATTTTAAATGAACAACCATTACCTCTCATGCATACTATTGTGGTAGCCTATGAATTTGTCTCCCTTCTGTAGACTCTCTCCTCTCTTATCTTTCCTATACAGGTACTTGCGGTGTTAATGAAATTGAAAATCTTCCCCACCCATTCAATAGGCCTCAGGTAGAGCTAGTTAAGGGAACTTTGATTAGGAGAGACTTGATTTTAGGCAGACTCACACCCTTTTGCTAATTAGGTCAGGAGAGATGTGAAGCCTTTGGGGCCTAAAAAGATCATATATGCCCAGAAGATAGCCATTAAGGAATGAGAATTCAGGAGTCAAAAGAGAAGCCAGAATTCAGAATTCAGCCCAAGAAGAAGGAGTAAGAACTCCCCGAGTTGACAGAGCTACAGAGAGAGTGCAGAGCAGAGAGTAGAAACCAGGGAGCTGAGGAGACCAGAGAACTGAGTGGGGAGAGAACACAGGCAAGTAGACAGTTGAGATCCTGAGTGTTTACAGGGATGCACCAGCAATGGGGAAGGTTACAGGATGACTTGGATCCCTACTTTGATATTGTGCTTTAAGTTCTTTGCTGTTATGATGACGTGGATGTACTGGTTTTGAGATATAATTGCTGTGTCCAATTGGAGTGATTGATTTTGGGATTTGATCATCTGGTGTTTGAATAAATGATTTACTTATTCTGTGTTCTATATGGAGAGTCTCATATCTTGCAATATAGAACTATATAGGCATAATCATAAACACCATAGATCCTGCATTTATTGCCTTAATGATATAATACTTAACAGATATTTTTAAAGCACAGGTATGACCATATTACTCTCCTGCTCAAGTAGCTTCATTGGCTCCCTATTGCCTCCAGGAGAAACGTCTTTGTTTAACATTTAAATCTCTTCACAATCTGGATCCAATCTCTCTTTCTAGACTGATTTAGCATTATTTCCCCACATACACTTTAAATTCCAGCCAAACTTGTCCTCGTGTTGTCATAACTGTAAATGATATTCCGTTTTCCTTCCCTAAACCTTTGCAAAAACTATTCTACAGGAATTGAATGCTTACCCTTCTAACGGTGATATTCCCTATCTTTTCAATTCTCAGATCATGTTCTACACAGGAATACACCTAATTCTCCCAGTCCTCAGTGCCCATTCCCTCTTAAAATTTCTCTCTCTCTCTCTCTCTCTCTCTCTCTCTCTCTCTCTGCATGCATATAAATATATGTATATACACACACACATTCATTTAATTATCTGTGTACATATTTTTGTTTTGTCTTTTCTCCTAGTAGAATGTATACTCCTTGAAGGCAAATCTGGATTCCTTGTAAAGTGTACATGCTACAGTAGACAATAAATGATCCTTGAACTTAATGAGCATATGATCTGGAGTTCACATCTCCATAGGGCTTCACAGTACAAAGTACTTTATTTATGTTCTCTTGCAGCAGCCCTTGGAGAAAGTTGATGTAATGAATGGCTGGTGATTCCAACTACATATATTTTAATATTAGTGAATAACTGCAGCTAACTTTAGTTCCTGAGAAGAAAATAAGGAGAAAAAAACCTCAGATTAAAGAGTATGGAAACAATTAGGCCTGGGAGGTTCGATCTGTTCACTTTGGGCTATTCCTCCATATATAAAGAGATTCAATTGAAGAGCTTCTTAATGAAGGTTTCCTAGCCTAAAAAGAAAGGATGATGACCAATTAAAACTTTATATAAGGTAAGGAAGATTGGTGCTGCTGGCTGATGCATATGACATTTGCCCAGATTAAAAAGTAATCCGCCATTCAGTGTATCCAAGATCTTCCCCATGTTCCTTTGTGCTTAGCACTTTTCACATTTCCCTATCTTGGGAGACTAGCAACCTTCTTCAAGAGACATAAAATTCAAGAGATGGAAAGAAACTAGAAAGGTTGGGGAGAAGGAATAGGAATATATGAAGTTCCTTCCTTCCTTCCTTCCTTCCTTCCTTCCTTCCTTCCTTCCTTCCTTCCTTCCTTCCTTCCTTCCTTCCGTCCTTCCGTGCTTTTCCCTTGTCTTCCCTTTCTCTCTCATTCTATCGGAAGACTCAACAGACTGAAAATGGATCATGTTCTTTCCACATCATCTTGTCTACACCTAAGTTCATGTTATCCAGTATTAGCTGTGCATTCCTGAACTACTCACACACTTTCCTTTTAAGTCTAAAATGCATCAGACCCCAGCAAAATGTTAGAATGTTTTGATGCATATTTTGATAATCGTGACTATAAACGAGTCATTTCTCTGCTTTGAGCCTCAATTCTTTTTAATCTGTTAATTGTGTCTAATATTTATGCTACTAAATTCAAGATGATATCATGCAGACCAAAATAGAAAAAAAAATCTACACAAAACACTATATGAATTAGGCATCATGTGGTTGCTCCCACTGATGTCACTTTGCAATGATAATAATAATAATACATAAATTTTTGTGTGTGTTTATAGCATATTATAATTTACTATAAAAATACTTTCCTCACAACTGTTCTTACCACAATGTCTCACACATTATAGAACCTTTTGATTAATGATATTATATTTGTTTTCTGTTTTTTGTTTTGTTTTGTTTTAATAAGCAAGGCAAAGAGAACCAGGAAGAGGGGATAAAGACAGATGAAATTGAAAAGGAGCCAGAAAAGGTGCACAGGAGAAGGATATGCTGCATCAAATGGACAGCAGGTTTAGAGAAAGTAAATATGTGGCCAGGAAGGGCAGAGGAAAGAGGGGCTGGGGAGAAGGGATTTGTCTTAAATTTGTTGTGGTTGATGAAGCTTCCTCACACTTGGTTTCTATGTTTAACTCATCAGTCAACCTTACATATGTACAGGGGGAAAAAATACCACTTGAAAATCTGTTTAATTTTCCAGACCAAACTAAAGGAGGCCCTGAATAGCACATCTTTTACTGTCACATTCCCCTCCCCCTACTCCTACTCAATCTTACACATAGTAGCATAACATAGTAGAACATAGTAGACCCTTAATAAATGTTAGTTGATTGACTTGATCATTGACAATAGTTCTGTAATATAGGCATTTAGTGGAAATACGTTCAACATTTTATAGATGAGAGACTAAAAGGCAAAGGCACACAGTGGTCTGCCCATGGTTGAGCAATTGACAAATGTTAGAGCCAGTATTTGAACCCAGTTCTCTTCAAGTACTCAAAGGGATATGTTGAAAGAGTAGACTTGATTTATTTGGCTCCCAAAGGCAGATCTAAACAGATCTAGAAGTTGCCGATTGACCAAAGAAACTAACATAGGCTTGATGACGTGAGAAACTTTCTCGCTGTGAGAGCAGTCTCAACATGGAATGATCTGCTTATTAAGGTTGTTTCTCCTTTTCTAGAAATGTTTAAGCAGACACCGGATGACTGCTTGTAGGTCTGTTAGAGTGGGAGATCGTTTTTTTTAATCAGTTTGGCATAGATAATAGCTGAAATTCATTCCAATCCAAAAAGTCTCATTCTGTGGCTTTTGATGCTAAATCCACTGTTCTTTCCACCATACTATAATTCTAGGCCAACTAAGTCCCATGGTAAAGTTGTGGAATGAGGTTGTAACATTATTTAGCTGATCACTGATCCATAACTCTGTTGCTGTAGAAATAACTATCTCCCATAATGGCATTTTGCCTGACATTGTATTGTCAGAGAATCAGTTATTGGGAGGGCTTCAGTGCTTTGTCTTGTAAGTATTGTCATTATAACCCAGCCTGGCCTAATATGTATGCCTGCAGCTGAGGCCCCAGTGACACTGGGAGACTGAGATGCCAGTAAGTTTTATAAATTACACTAACCCTTTTATATGGCTTTTAGACATGTTTTCTTTTTTTTCTGAGTTTGCACTCAGGTTTGAATGAGGCCTTTTCTGTTCATATATTATTCCAGTTTGCATTTGTTTTGGTTTTCCTTCTAATTAACTCCAACTTCTCTCTTGAGTTTGACCACAAGCTAAGCTGGTCTGTGACTCATTAATCATGTCCTCTCCTTAGCTTGAATCCCTTATCTGTATAAAACCATATTGATCTGCCTTCCTTTGGAACCTGTCACACACAGCATCCTTCTCACCTCTAATTGGTTCTCACCTTCCTCTGCCTCACTTGTATTCATCATTCATTAATCACCCACACATTTTCTCCATCATAATGAATGTTGTAGGCACAGGCTTATTTATCGTAATTGTGGTTTATAGAAAAGATCTCACTAATTATCATGGCTATGACTCAAATATGGTCTAAAGACTATTACTGATGCCTAAAGGTAAAGAAGGAAGAACATATACTAGTCCTATCAAGGTTTATTAGACAAAAGTCTCTGAATCATAGGATTTATAAATAGAAGAGAAGGGAGGGACCATTTAATCCGATCCCTTCACTTTATGAGGAAGAAATTGAAGCCCATGGAGGTGAAGTACATTATGCAGGTGATCAGCCAGAGAATCAGGATTCAAATTCAAATTTTCTGACTTTTTCTTTCCCCTATAACACAATAACTTCACTGAGCTGGTTTGGGTGGAATGGAGAGGGGATGGATCAATGACGTCTTCTTTTTTTGTACAACTTTCATTAGTATTGCAACTAATGTCCAATAAGCTATTTGGAAAGCACTTAGCACAGTGCCTGACAAATAGTAGATGCTATGTAAGTATTTATTACTTTTCCCCTTTCCTCTAATATCATATCATTGTTCCCATAAGTTAGGGGGAAGTTTGTGTGTGTGTGTGTGTGTATTGCTTGTTTGTTATTTTTGTGACTTTTATTACAGGACAATTGGAAATGACTAGAATCCATATTTTGGACTGAGATGGGTGAGAGGGAGTTGTTATTTTCCTGACTCACTTTTAGTTAACCATTCAACAAGCTTTTATTAAGCATCTCTGTAAAAGAGACAAAACTTGGGGGGTGGAGCCAAGATGGCGGCTAGGAAGCAGTGACTGGCGTGAGCTCCCCACCAAGTCCCTCCAAAAACCTATAAAAAATGGCTCTGAACCAATTCTAGAGCTGCAGAACCCACAAAGTGGCAGAGGGAAGCAGGGCTCCAGCCCAGGACAGCCTGGATGGTCTCTGGGTAAGGTCTGTCCCACACGGAGCTCCCAGCCCCCAGCTGAGGGGAGCAGAGTTGAGCCCAGCGCGCACAGCGCGAACAGAGCAGATGCGGACCTACCAGACCAGGAGACAAGTGGAGAGTGCCCTAACATGCTGAATTACTGAGCTGTGGCATCCACCAGACCTCTCAACTCACAAAGAGCAAAGACATCAGAGAAGGTTTGTGGGAAAAGCTGTGTGGCAAAGTTTGCGTTTTGGCCACTGCCCCTGGGGCAGCGGAGGTGGGGCAGCTTTAGAACTAGGCTGCAGTTGCTTCTGGCCCCAGGCCCACCTGGTGGGAGGAATTAAGTGGCTGATCAGAGCAGGAGTGAAGAGCCTGCTGAAGATTTAAGCCCAGTCCTGGTACGGGGTTCTTGGGGAAGGAGGAGGGCTGGTGAGGCAGCGCATCCACCCAAGCATGGAACATAGAACTCTTTACTCTACAAGCAGTCATACCCCACTGAAAAACTCAAGGGTCAAGTAAGTTGGCTGGGAACATGGC
>JAQQSZ010012872.1:0-11900 GCA_028646595.1 Phalanger gymnotis | reverse complement strand
GGGAGAGAATTTGGAACTCAAAGTTTTAAAAACAGATGTTCAGAAACAAAAACAAAAAAAAAGTTTTTTCATGCAACTAGAAAATAAGATACACAGGCAATGGGGCATAGAAATTTATCTTGCCCTACAAGAAAGGAAAGGAAAAGGGGATGGGAGGGGAGTGGGTGACAGAAGGAGGGCTCACTGGGGAACAGGGTAACCAGAATATATGCCATCTTGGAGTGGGGGAGAAAGTAGAAATGGGGACAAAATTTGTAATTCAAGCTCTCGTGAAAATCAATGCTGAAAACTAAATATATCAAATAAATTAAATTAAATTCTGCTTGCCAGTTTGCTGGATAAATGGGTTTACTTACTATTTGCTATTTTTGATAGCTGATTGTATAACCAGGAGATAAACTGTGAACTAAAGACCACTCTCTCCATGAGAACTTTCATTCTGATTTCAGATTCATACTCCTAGACCAGAAGGGGGAAATAATTCTAGCCTAATATCCCTCTTAGAGACTAAAGAAAAGAGAAACCAGCCTCTTGGCCCCACTGAGTCTTTGTGTCCCTTCAGTTATTCCCTCTCTGTGCTAATGTATTGGCATTATGGACACTGACCTTGGATCACTCCTCCACAGAGGTGGGCCATGTCTCAGATTATGTGTATCCATACCATCCACAAATTGCCTTTATGTGTTTGGACAACCCCCATACAAACCTCTTCTACCAAACAAAAAGAAAGAACAGCATTGTTGAAAGAGTGTTAAACATGGACCAGGAAACTTGATTCTAATCCTGGCCCTGACACACACTGCCTACACAATCCTGGCAAGTCACGACACTCAAGCCTCCATTTTCTTGTCTATAAAATGGGGGAAATAATATTTGAACTACCTTTTGCTGAGGATTGTTGTGAAAAAAGTACAAACTAAAATTCTATTTTAATGTGAATTATTGTTTTGACAAAATGGAAATAAATGCCTCCTGAAAGGTTCTGTTCCTGCACAGTACCATCAAGAACAGACAGACTCTTGGATGAAATATTTATACAGGAATAAAAAGAGGACAAAGAACCATTTCAAGCATGTGTGGTAAAGAGCTGCATCCAGCGAAGGACAGATCTAAAGAAGAGAATTCATAACTCAGAAGCCAAGGACAAACAGGTTATAAAGTAAAGGGGCTGATCAACAGCAGTAGCTACAAAAGGGCAACGAAAATGTGAATGGAGTAAAAGTTGTTAAATATATCCATGAGGTGCTCAAGGCTTCCCTAAATAATCTCAAATACCTTATCCTATCCTTGTGATATTTTTACATTTAAGACTCCCTGTCATTGCCCCCAAACAGTTCATAAAAATATTTTCAGTATTCTTCCAAAAGGGAAAATCCCATAGTATTATATCTAATTGTTAAGGAATGTTGCAATTATTTTTAAGGCTTTATTTAAGGCTTCTGTTCCATTCAGTCCACTTTTAAAGACTATTTTCATTTAAACATTCAATATTGATTATATTTAGGGATTAATACCCTGGTGCTTCTATCAGTTTCCCAGAGCTTTGCGGCAATATGAAAGTTAGTTCATTATTCCAACCTTTTTGGTAACACCTCTCTCTCTCTCTCTCTCTCTCTCTCTCTCTCTCTCTCTCTCTCTCTCTCTCTGTATCTCTTTCAGACACACATACACACACATGCACAAATACTTATCTATACATTATATGTGTGTGTATATCTTTCTTACGTGAATAGAAAGTTGTGAACAAAGAACAAACAGGAAATGCAAGGAATTTTTGAATCCATGCTTTAGAGAGATTTAGAACATTAGCTAAAGCAAAGAATACAAGGCTTGCACAATAGATATAAAATAGTTTAGGAACATGTGGGAAAAAGGAAGAGTCAGATCAGATCAGAAAGAAAGCAATCTAAGAATGCACCAAACTGACTGAGAAGTTAGATCTGAAGTACTTTACCTCCCTAACACGGGAAGACAAAAATAGAATTCCCCAAGGCATCCATGAAAATAGCATAAAAGGCTTTCTATTCAGAAATTTTTAGAAGATCAGAATCAAGAGAAGTTTCAAGATGGGATCAAAAATAGAGAAAGTCATTGAGCAAAATAGAAACAAACTAACACAAAGCAGTTAAAACATTCTCAATCCTAGAGTTTTATATTAATGTTTTTGGAATAGCCACTGGACGGATGAAACATGCTATTCGGCACAGTAAACTACTTATCAAAATAGAATACAGAAATTTACAATCTAACTAGGTACCCTTATTGTTTTCAATAACACCTTTCTAGTATTATTTTTGCTTTGCTGATGGAGCCATGGTTCCATCAATCAAGCTACTCCTCATACTTCAATATACATAGGATAGTACATTGCAAATGCTCTGAGCTCTCAAAATTCCCTCAATAAGGGCATAGAACTGATTTTCCCAGAGTTGCCATATCGGAAGTGGAGTCAAGGATGTCTCTCAATGGATTTATCATTACAGATTCCTCAGCTCCTAGAAAATTGACCCTGAGAAGGTATCAGACAATTTTAGTTCAAATGATACCCAGAGAAAGGACTTACAGAGATCACACATGCCTTCTGGGATGCCTCTACTCAGAGGCCCAGGAAAAAGAAACAGAAAATAGCTGAATCTCGGGAAGACTGCCCAGATGGTATGGCTGCGCTCTTCCCAGACCTCAGATATTTGATTCTGATTTATGCCCTTTGAACGATGCAGTTTAAAGACAGCTATGTCTGCTAGGAAAATTAAATCCAATTGAAATACATAGTAACTTTCCTTGTTTCTCCTTATATTCCCTTCTTAGCAACACTCCCACACATAGACCACAATGCAATTTCATGTGATGCATTTCCCGTAATCCTTATATCACTACAGGGCCTAAGATCATAGATTGAGGGCTGAAAAGTACCTTAGAGGTCAGCTAGCTCAAATTTTTCATTTTACAGATAAGGAAGCTGGGCCCAGACTGGTTAAGTGCTTTTGCCGAAGGTCACACAGGTAGGTACAAAGAACCTAAATATAATCTCTCAATATAATCAACGTTGAGTGAGTAAATGAAAATAACCCTGAAAAATGGACTGGAAGAGGAAGATAGAGGCTGAAAAAATTATTGCAACATGGGAAACACTCCTTAACAATTAGATATAATATTGCAAATTATGGATTTTTCCCCTTTAGAAAAATGCCAAAAATATTTTATCCAAAGTGTTTGGGGGCAATAGTTCAAATTTATCATTCTTCCAGAATCATATTTCTTTAATGACTTTTTCATTCTATATGATTCTTTTAGATGTCTTCTTAGTCCTCCTTTTCTATCCCCTCATTAGAGGCCATCTTTTCCTTTAAAATATATATATTTTGTATATAATCTACTTTTACATAGATTACATATAAATAATATTAACATAAAAATAAATCTCATATATAGAGGCAGCTAGGTCGCTCAGTGGATAGCATGCTGGGCCTGGAGTCAGGAAGACCTAAGTTCAAATCTGGCCTCAAACACTTGTTAGCTGTGTGACCCTGAGCAAATAACTTAGCCTCTGTTTGCCTCAATCCACTGGAGAAGGAAATGGCAAAACATACTAGCATCTTTGCCAAGAAAACCCCATGGACAGTATTGGCATGCTATAGTCCATGGCGTCACAAAGAATTGGACATGAGTGAATGATGTGTGTTATATACATCTTTATATAGCTATACCTATCATTTAGATAGGTATATGTGGGTTTGTGTGTATATATATAAGTATATATATATATATACTTATACATATATATGTGTGTGTATATATGTATATATATTACATATATATATACATATATATAATCACAGGGATACTCTGTGAGACATAGTTATAGATGGTATAGATACAGATATATCTTAAGGAGTACCAATGCAGTAATTGGGAAACAATATGATACAATGGGAAAACACGGATCTGGAGACTGAAGACCTAGGTACGAATTCTGACTTGACTACCTGTGACCTCAGGGAAGTCATGCCACTTGTCTGGGACTCCTTCCTCATCTAAAAATGGGAACATTGGGCCGGATGACCTCTGAGGTTTCTCCTCACTCAAAACCTATCCTGTGGTTTATGGGATAATCCTATTACCTGCTGGCTATCATTTTTGCCAGATGGCCAACCTACCTCTTTAGCTCGTCAGACAGGTAGGTCCTTAACAATATCATTTTTGCCTCTCTTCATGTGTACAAGTCCCCACTGGTAATGCTATGCTGTAGGCTTCTACCTATCATGCATTTTTTCCATTGTTCTTTAGTTACTTTTAATTCAGCTTCTTTCAAGATCCTAGTGTTTCCTGATTTCCAGCCGCAGAGCTTTTTTAGGAAAACATTGGAATTTTTGGTTTGTTTGGTTTTTGGGGGGAGGGGGAAGGCAGGGCAATTGAGGTTACGTGACTTGCCAAAGGTGACACAACATTGGAATTTTAAAAATGGGTTTTTGCAGTAGAGAGCAGTATGGGATCATTGAAAGCACTGCATCATGCTTTCAAAAATCCTTCTCCTGCTCCTCACTTCTGGGCCCAGATCAAAATCAATCTACAGAGCCTGCCTGGGCTACCTATGCATGACGGTGGTCAACTCTACACAGCAGTGACCATACAACTGAATGTGTGTCTGCACACTAGTCATTTTTCTAGGTTCATTTATCCATATGTTTTATTTTTTCCCCTCAAAGCCCTATGTGTTATTATTATCATTACACTATATATTATTATTATTATTTATTCCCCTCCGAGAGATATGTTTGCATCTGCAGTACTTCCCATAGTGGTTAGCTCGTAGTAGGTACTAAATAAATAGTTGTGGATCTATTGATTAATGAAATTGAATGAATGAGCCATTCTACTAAAAAATGGGTTCCTGGGAAAATCTTTTAGGGCTCACATGTCATGGCCATGATGCATCATTTCTGACAATATCCAAAGTACAATTCAACATAAAACATCAGAATTGTGGTATGATATCATGAAGTCATTAAAAAACTGTCACCATTTTTACAATGCTCCACTAGAAAGGTGTTTATTTTTTACTTAAAATTTTCTTTTTTTACTATATGCTTAGTTATCAAGAAACACAAGCATTTCAATGTGTAAAGAAGAACAAATTAGAAGGAACTGAGTTTCCGTTGTGTACAATTTTTGTTTGTTTTTTTAAATAGCTCAGGATTGATGAAGAAGAAACAAGATGAAATAAAGATTAAACAAACAAACAAAAAAGGTCCTTGCCTCTGAAAATCCAGTGGGGCCATGTTTTAGCTATAGTTTTAAAACAAGGAAACATTTCCTCCCTTCTGTATGATCTAAATTATGCTCCTTGTTCCCTTGCTCACATTTGGTATAGATCAAGCCTCAGTAACAGTCATACAGAAAATATGTTGAATGCTGACCTGCCACCTAAGAGTAGAATGGGGTGTTATTTCAAACACGGCATAAAAGTGAATGGGCCATACTAGAATATTGTTAGGGAACCTTTCCATCATTTTCTCTTGTGGCTTTTTTTTGAAGCCACATGGACATCAAGCAATGGACGATAGGAAAGATTGAGGCTGTTTCTACCACCTATGTATGCATCACATCTTATTTATACTGAAACCTTTTAGAAATGGGAGTTCTGCTGATCACCTCCCTTTTATGAGGGTAATGTAATAAGCAGGTTACATGGAGGAAGTTAGCTTGGTCCAGTGAAAAGTGAAACTGATACTATAATGTATGATTTGGGGACAGTCAATAAATAAATAAACATTTATTATATGCTATGTATGAGGGAGGTACTGTGCTAAGCCCTGGAGATACCAACACCAAAGTAAAAGAGCTATACTATGTATGAGGGAAGTACTGTGCTAAGCTCTGGAGATACCAACACCAAAGTAAAATAGCTATACTATGTATGAAGGAGGTACTGTGCTAAGCTCTGGAGATACCAACACCAAAGTAAAACAGTTTCTGCCCTCTAGGTATGCTCACATTTTAATAACGGAGATAGCACATGTACATATGTAGCAAGAATCTAGATTTACTCGTTCAATCCAAGTGCATACTAATAGTCCGGAGGTCAAGGTTGGCTACATCTTCCCCTCAGGGTTTTAGGAGCAATTCCTAGGGCTTGAGGTAGTTTTTTTTCTAAAGTTACATACTCAAGCCCCCATGCCAGTGCGGTCTCCTAATATTATTTTCCAGTTCCAGGTAATATCCCCTCAATATCATCAGTACTAATCACTATCAATTGGCTTTTATGAAAAGATATCTGAGAACGAACAGCAGTGACAGAAGTACAGATCCATCTCCCCTGAACCAGGGAGGAAGGAAATCTTCTCTCAAGCACTTCAGGCCCTAGGAGGAGTGTGCCCAGCCTTGAAGAAGTTGTCGCAAAGCACTCGCCCCACCAAGTTCATTTCCGAATGTGGCATAGACAGAAGATGGAATTGCTCCCCTATGTGCAGTACACTTCGTGTCTTACTTCTAGGTTGCTCCTCAGGGCTGGTTCCTTCCTCTGCTTGGTCTTCCGGTATTTCTTCTGACCTTTAGAGAGCTACAGGCCCTATACCACATGAAACAAAATGCAAACAGGAGGCATGTCCATACCAAACGCAAACTTACCTAGGAAGCTATAAACTCACAAGCCAACTCAGTGTGGAGAAGGTCCTCTTCCACAGCCCTCTACAATTCAGACTCTCCTTTCTCTGCATGATCAGCAGAAAGGAAACAGAACAAAGTTCTCCTTTGGGGTCTTTTGTATGCATTCTTATTTCTGGCTCAGGGCCTACAAAAGGCCTTTCTTCACCATGCAATACAGTGTTTCCTGTGATAGGAAACTGTCTTAGTATAGCTGCATAAATTCTAAAGTGAGGAGCTAGGTGCCTCCATTCTTCATCATTATGCCCTTCCCCTCACAGCACTAGGTTCACTAAAATTTCTACTCTCAGGACTGAGCCCTCATCGGTCAGTCCCTCACAGTTATATATATGAGTATATGCATGTATGTGCATATATATGACACATATATATGTATGTGTGTAATGCGTGTATGTACATGTATGTACATACACATGTACATACACGTATATATGCATACACATATAATAGTATCTATATATGTATGCATATATCCAAATCTATAGATGTATACATTTAATACCTTAAAGCTGCAGTAAGTATTTTGGAACACCTTATACATATATGAATTTTGTGTTTGTGTATATATACGTATATGTTATATTATAGCATAGCATAATTATAATATTATAGAAAACGAATGCAAGATGGTTATTGGATGGCACTACCACTCAAGGGGCTGTGTTTCAACCTACAGTTGAGTCTTAAAGGAAACCAGAGATTATAAGAGGAGGGAGTAAAGAGGTAGTTCATTCCAGGAATGGGGGCCAGCCAGTACAAAGGCCTGGAGATGAAGATGGAGCATACTGCATGCAAAATGGATGGTAGGACAGCTTGATTTCATTGCAGCATGCATGGAGGAGAGTGATGTGTAAAAAGAGTAGGAAGATCGGGGAGGGATAAGTTCCAAAGAGCTTTACATGCCAAACAGAAGTTTATATTTGATCCTTAAGGCAATATTGAACCTCTGGAGTTTGTTGAGCAGAGTGGTGGCATAATCAGACCTCTACTTAAAAAAAATCCAATTGGCAGCTGTGTGGATAATGAACTGGAATGGAGAGAAGCTTGATGCAGGGAAACCCAAAAGGAGGTTATTATGATAGTCCAAGTGAAAGGTGATGAGATCCTGAACTACAGTGGTACCTGTATGGGTGGAGAAGAGGGGATAAATTTGAGAGATCATGCAGATTTGGAAGCAACAAGATTTAGCCCCTGTTTGGAGATGTGAACTGAATGAATGAGAATGAGGAATAGAGGATGACAATGATAATGAAAATCAAGATAACTGACAAGATGGTGATGACCTACATGGAAATATGGACGTTCAGAAGTAGGATAGGTTTGTGAGAGAGAAGCAACAAGTTATATTTTGGACACTTTGAGTTTTGGAGATATTCTTTTTGAAGTAGTTTGAAATGCTAACTTAGAATTTCTGATTTCTCTCATAGAAAAAGGGGGATAAGAATAAATACCTAATAGGGATATTGTTGGGATCATTGAATACATGAACTTTTTTGTTTTGAGTCATGGACCCCTTGCAACCATGGAAAGGGATCTCAGGATGGAGAAATATAATTTAATAAAGAATTCTCTCCTAAAGAGTTTAAACTAGAATCTCCTTAAATTTCTTGGGAAAATATCTTTTTTCAAATATCCTGAATTTTTAACATTTTTTTCCAGAAAGGGAAGTATTTTACATTCTAGCTATCTCATCTGTAAAATGCTTTAAAGCAATTTTTATTCTTGCCTTTATACTGTCAGTCAAAAAACATAAACATTCCTAAAATAAAAATAGTTTTTGGTCTTTCTCAATATTTTCATGTATAAAATTCAATTTCTTTAGCAAAATTTAAAGAAATTCTTTCATTCACAAATTTTGTTTTTTCTTTTATGCTCTTGTAAGGAAAATTATTGTCTTCTTATACCTGTAGTAAGTAACTTTTAAAGTATCTTCTTTCCATCTATACTACTGATCTTAGGCTGTGGGGAAAACTTTCAGATTCTTAAAGAAAGCCTGATACAGAGCAAAGTGAGCAGAACCAGAAGAACAATTTACCTGCTGACAATAACAACATAGTAAAAACAAACAACTCTGAAAACTGTAAGAGCTGTGGTCAGTACAATGACCATTTGTGATTCCAGAGGATTGATGATTAAACATGCTATCCATTACAGTTTTGCTTGACTAGGCATATTTGTTAAAGGATTTTTGTTTTGTTTTTATCCTGTGGTGTAGGGGGTGGAAAGGAGAGAAAACAGACATCTGTTTATTTTTAAAAAGGAAGAGAGGTGGGGAATGGAGGTGCTATATACATGTGAAATGGTACATGATCTTTAAGATGAGGTCACTGTATTATTAGTTTTACTTAACTTTTTTACTTTATTACAAGAGAACTCTTACTGGGCTAGGTGGTGTGGTAAATAGAGCACTGGCTTGGATTCAGGAAGATTCATCTTCCTGAGTTCAAATCTGGCCTCAGACACTTACTGGCTGGCTGACCTTGGTCGAGTCACTTAACCCTGTTTGCTTCAATTTCCTCATCTGAAAAATGAGCTAGTGAAGGTAATGACAAACCACTCCTGTGTACTTGCCAAGAAAACCCCCACATGGGGACACGACTGAAACGACTGAACAACAGAACTTAATAGATGCAATGTAAACATATTAATAAAACTTAAAGTGGCAAAAATAGAAAACATGTCTAACACTATTGTCAGTGTAGTAATGGTATAGTAAATCAAACTTTATTATAATTAAACTTGATTATGAGTAACCCTATCATCTGCAATCTCTGTTAAGCAGGCCTCTCTCGCTTCCCCAGCAAAACAATTGATTTCGCTAGCATCTTATGGAAGCATTGTCCAACTCTGAAGTGCCTTCTGAATTATTGAAGAAAGATGACATCATATTTAGTATAACATTAATGTTTTGCATTTATAAATTTTCTTTCAAAATATCTTTCAAAATTAATAACTGTGTATGGTTTATAACTGCGCAGTCTAGGTTATTTGACTTCTTTCCCTTGACTGTACTATGTAAGAGTTCATTATCTTTTAAATTTCAAGTTGAATATATAGTCTATCTTTTCTGTGGTAGAAAAAGACTCTCATGAGTCTTTCCTCAAGTTCAGTAATCTTCCTGCTATACCATGGCACCACAGAGAGAGAGACTGTGTTTTCAACAGAAAGATTATTGGACTTGAGAAAAGACTCACAATTATAGGAACACAGATGTTGTTTTCATTACGGCTGCTAATCAGAGACATGGGCTTTGTATTTCTTCACCACAGTTTAAAATACTGGAATAATTGATTGGTAAAGATGTATTTGCCTAGACAATTGCAAATGTAATGAAAAAGGGATTAAAACTGAAAAGGAAGGAGATGATATAGAGGGATAAAAGTGATTACATTTACCAGACTAGATGTCAATAACAGTAGCTCCAATTTGGGAAGAATCACAGTAGAGATCTTTTTTATTATTTAATATATTTAGTTTTCAGCATTGATTTTCACAAGAGCTTGAATTACAAATTTTCTCCCTATTTCTACTCTCTCCCCCTCCAAGATGGCATATATTTTGATTGCCCTGTTCCCCGGTGAGCCCTCCCTTCTGTCACCCCACTCTCCTCCCATCCCCTTTTCCCTTCCTTTCTTGTAGGGCAAGATAAATTTCTATGCCCCATTGCCTGTGTATCTTCTTTTCTAGTTGCATGAAAAAACTTTTTTTTGTTTTTGAACATCTGTTTTTAAAACTTTGAGTTCCAAATTCTCTCCCCTCTTCCCTTCCCACCCATTCTCCCTAAGAAGTCGAGCAATTCAACATAGGCCACATGCGTATCATTATATATAACCCTTCCACAATACTCATGTTGTGAAAGACTAACTATACTTTGCTTCTTCCTAACCAATCCCCCTTTATTAAATTTTCTCCCTTGACCCTGTCCCTTTTCGAAAGTGTTTGTTTTTGGTTACCTCCACTCCCATCTGCCCTCCCTTCTATCATCCTCCCTTTTTTATCTTCTTCCTCCTTCTTTCCTGTGGGGTAAGATACCCAACTGAGTATGTATGGTATTCCCTCCTCAGGTCAAATCTGATGAGAGCAAGATTCACTCATTCCCCCTCACCTGCCTTCTCTTCTCTTCCTACAGATCTGCTTTTTCTTGCCATTTTTATGCAAGATAATTTGCTCCATTCTATCTCTCCCTATATCCCACTCTCAATATATTCCTCTCTCATTTAATTTCATTTCTTTTAGATATCTTCCCTTCATATTCAACTCACCCTGTGCCCGCTCTCTCTCTCTCTCTATATATATATATACACATACATATATGCATACATACATACATACACACTCACATATACATATATATACACAAACATATATGCATATATATGCATATACCCTAATACTGAGGTCTCATGAATCATACACATCATCTTTCCATGTAGGAATGTAAACAGTTCAACTTTAGTAAGTCCCATGTAATTTCTTTTTCTTGTTCTTTTTCTTGATTACCTTTTCATGCTTCTCTTGATTCTTGTGTTTGAAAGTCAGATTTTCTATTCTGCTCTGGTCTTTTCACTGAGAAAGCTTGAAAGTCCTCTGTTTTATTGAAAATCTGTATTTTGCCTTGGAGCATAACACTCAGTTTTGCTGGGTAGGTGATTCTTGGTTTTAATCCTAGCTCCATTGACCTCTGGAATATTGTATTCCAAGCCCTTCGATCTCTTAATGTAGAAGCTGCTAGATCTTAGGTTATTCTGATTGTGTTTCCACAATACTCAAATTGTTTCTTCCTGGCTGCTTGCAGTATTTTCTCCTTGATCTGGGAGCTCTGGAATTTGGTGACAATATTCCTGGGAGATTTTTTTTGGGATCTATTTGAGGAGGTGATCAGTGGATTCTTTCAATTTCTATTTTGCCCTGTGGCTCTAGAATATCAAGGCAGTTATCCTTGATAATTTCTTTCAAGATGATATCTAGGCTCTTTTTTTGATCATGGCTTTCAGGTAGTCCAATAATTTTTAAATTCTCTCTCCTGGATCTATTTTCCAGGTCAGTGGTTTTTCCAATGAGATGTTTCACATTGTCTTCAATTTTTTCATTCCTTTGGTTCTGTTTTATAAAATCTTGATTTCTCAAAAAGTCACTAACTTCCACTTGCTCCAATCTAATTTTTTTTTTCATTGGGGGAAATAATTTTTTTTTAAATTTATTTTTGACATGTTTGGTTTTCAGCCTTGATTTTCACA
>JAQQSZ010012871.1:0-11900 GCA_028646595.1 Phalanger gymnotis | reverse complement strand
TACTATGGGTGCTTGGCACTTATCTGAAATTTAGATATCATGGGAGCAAAAGGCCTTGATGCAAAGCCTAGATGTTTCTTCTGATTTAGCATGTATTAGCAGGATATGATTTTTGATTAACATATGCTGAAGTTTGTAAATTATGCTCCTTTGAACTTTGGGGTAATCTCTATGTGACTTTGAGGTTCCCTTTTGCAATCTTGCTGTTTAGTCATTTTCAGTAGTGTCTGACTCTTTGTGTCCCCTTTTGGGGTTTTCTTGGCAAAGATGCTGGAATGGTTTACCATTTCCATCTCCAGCTCGTTTTATAGATGAGGAAACAGAGGCAAACAGGGTGAAGTGACTTGCCCAAGGTTACACAGCTAGTAAGTGTCTGAGGCTAGATTCGAACTCAGGTCTTCCTGAATCTAGGCTGGGGCCCCTCTATCCACTGTTCTAGCTTGCTGCACTCCCTGATACTGCTACTTTACACTGGTTATGTACAAACTTACTCTACTCACTATAGAGGGGGTGGTAGTGGTCAAGAGAACCAGAACAAGATACAATTTTAACCTATATGATAACTACAGGATGATCCTGGACATTACATACTGTAAGTAATGACTCTGGAGGTGAGAGGATGCATAATTAGACACCCTTCAAGAGGTAGAGAAATAATGAACTTGGACGGTTTCTCTCTTTGCTAAGTTTCCTGATCACCCACCAACTCTGTCATACAGGATTTCGTTATCAAAGCAATTTACCTAAAGCATGGTGTTGTGGTGACTAAAACCTAGATTTCCTTGCCTCTCACAAACTCTTTCCATCATCTCTCGGATCCTTAGACTGGTGATTTTCAAGGCTCATTGGGCTCTTTGGCAGGTGAGAGACCAACCACGGGCACTACCATTTGTTTCTCCCTATGTCTCTCTTTCGGTACTTCATTCCTTCTTCTTCCTGACTCTCCACATCTCTCTCCCTACACTCCTTCCCTTCTCCACCAGACTTTACTTCTTTTGATGAATTGAAAAGTGAGGAGAGGGACAGGCAAAGGAATGTTGAGTAAGAAGAAGGAGAAAAGGGGACATAAGGAGTTGGGGAAGGGAAGAGTAAATTATTCAGAAGAGAAGAGGGGGACTTATTTCCGCACAGGCCCAAACAATGGGGCAATTGTCTCTAAAAAGCAGCTGTTACAATGCTACCTGGGAAAAGAACCAGAAAGGCTAGCCCCTGAAAGTTTCCCATAAATTAAGTACACTAGGGTTTATAGAATAAGCATATTGTCACTTTGGGAGGGGCTTATAGCTTAGCCACAAGGGGATAAGAATCTGTGCAGATAAATGTCAATGAGTTTCATTAGCCTCTGTGGGTAGGGGCATCAGGGCAGCAGTGAAAAATTTACGCTCACAATTTTGAATAGGGTTTGGCCCTAGTGCTCCCGGCTAATCCTAATTCTTTTATGCGTCATCCACTTGTGGTTTTTCTGAGTTGAAAAAAGAGACAATCACAAGATGTGCTGGCTGCGGAGTCAGAGGAGTAACCTCTGACATTTGTTACCTGGGCAATCTTGGGCATATTGTTTAAACTCTCTAGATCTTAGTTTCCTATGTGTAAAATAAGTGGGTTAGACTTAATGGATACTGACGCTCCTTGCAGACCCAGATCTAAGATCATATGGCATTTATGCTTTAGTGTAACACTGAGGTCAGGGACAAGGCAGAGCCTAGACCTGAGACTGAAACTTATGGTCTTAGAGAGCTGTCCTGGGCACTGAGAGATTCATTGACTTGCCCAGGCGAAACTTGAATTCTTCCTGGCTCTGAGTACAGCTCATTAACCTACACTGCCTCTCACGATGAATTTTCAAACCACTTAAAAAGCAGAAGCAAACCCAGGATTTGTTTTTCTTCCCACATAAACTATTGTATAGCAATATCTCTTTGAAACTTCCGCTTGTGCTGTTGGTTTTAAGTGTGTGCCCTCAAATATGTGGCTTTATGTTATTATTGTTAAATTTAATATTAGGAAATTTAGCCCATTATCTTTTGGATCTCAACTCTGTTATTAATTGGTTAATTATAACCTCCCAGCTTCATGGTATCCATAGATATGATAAGCAAGCCATCTATCTATTCTTTGACCCAATACTTTGGGGAGGTGGGACAAAGTTGGTCAGAACAGCTCTGACCATTTGACTTCTATATCATCCAAGCTTGATAATGAACAGGTAACAGAGATGATGAAATGTTTGTGTGTTAAAGGGCAGAGACATGTCTATGCACTGTCATCCCCTTAATAGATGTGAAGGAGTTTTCTGTGCTACAGGTCAATTTACTTAACTGAAGATTGTCCACATCATTGATGGCCTTTAAAAGCCTAGCTTGCTAACTCTGGAGGCACTAGAGGCAGGAGAACTATTATTGGAAGGGGTACTTCCTGTAAAATTAGGGGAGAGTTAATTATGGAGAAAGAACCCAGCTCCTGAGAGGGGACTGCCTTTCATTTAGCATTTTTACTAGAGAGAGAATGTTTCTCTCTCCTCTCCTCACCCTCTGTCCATTATAACATTTTGCAGTGGAGTTTCTTGCTTAGTAGGAGACACCAGATACAGAAGGAAGCAGAGATAGTCAGTATTGTCAGCTCCAAGGAGAGTGACCCCTGGCAACTGAGACGAGAGCCAGATATAGATTCAGGAGAAAATTAGCCCTGACAGTTAGGAATCAAACTAGCTTTCTGGATGTCATCACCATATCTCAACTGTTTCCTTACTTCCCTTAGTGCCTGGGACCTTCTAGTCTTGAAATAACTGCTTCTCCCCTCCCCCATTCTCACCTCCTTTTATTCTGGGGGCTTCATTTTGGAGAAGGGCCCAGGTTAGCTGTACTTTCTTCATTCCCCTCCCAACTGTGACCCTCTGGACTTTACCATCATGCGCCTCTGTGAATTACCTTTTGTCCTCCCAACTCCCTTTGTCTCCCTATTATGTGTTGTTTTCTCCGATTAGAATAAGCTCCTTGAAGGAAGGGATTGTCTTTTTGCTTGAATTTGCATCCCCAACACAGCCCATTGCCTGGCATGTAGCAAGTGCTTAGTAAATGCTTGTTTGCTTTCCTGACAAGAGGAGAAGGTCTGGGGGATCCCAGCTGATTAACCTGCCCGTCAAGGACATGGCACCCAGGAAGGGCAGCTTAAGGACACCTCAGGAAGAGAAAGAACATTGAGGCCTTGTAGTGCCAGAAATAAGTCGCCTTGGGTCCATATGGTCTCTGAGTATATGGATCACTACTAGTGTATGCCAGATATGTGCCCACTCTTTCTATTGATATTGGGTGTATTTGTAAAGAGTATATTTCAGGCTTTGGAGAGAGTGTTTTGCAGCTATGTTCTTAACAATGCCCTGTTAGTAAATACTTCTGCTTTGAGCTAAATGTATCCACTGGCTGATTCTTAAAGGTAAGTGGAGGCTCATGAGATATAGTCGTAGAGTACTTGAAACTGGAACAATACTTGCCCCTTGGGGGACTCAATCTGTGCGAACAAATTCTTGGGGAATATTGCAGAGGAGGACTGCTATGCTTCAATGCTTCAGTGACTTGTGATTTTCTTGGTGTGAATATTTGCTCTAATGTATTAAATTAAAACCCCTGTACAAATACAGTAGGTGTTCTTTAAGAGTTTCTGTGGCTGAAAAATTCAGGATCCTGTAGCCAAGTTAATCACAAATCTTTCTGAACTTTTCTAGGCTTGTCTTCAGTTAGACAACATTTCCTTCATTAGACTCCCTACTTGAAGTCTTTGGTAGTTTGGTCTTTTAGAACACATGGTCCCTTCCATGCCATCACAAGACATCAGCATAGGACATTAGTGGGAGTCTTCAACCAAGTGGACAGGCAGCAAACCAGTGGCTAAAGAGCTGGCCTTTGGAGCCAACATAGGGCCTGTCTCAAACCTTACCTCTGACATATATTCACTGTGTAACACTGGGCAAGTGACTTAACTTAGCGCCCCTAGGCAACTCCATAAGACTATAAATGGCAGAGTAGGTGCTGACTTGCATTGGTAGGGGGAATTTTCTTTATAAATGAAAGGTCCAATCCCATCCCATCTTTCAGCCAAATGATGATGATGATTTTTCCCTCTGGTTCTAGGACCTCAGAGCAATTTTCCTTGATGATTTCTTGAAAGATGCTGTCCAGGCTTTTTTTTTCATCATGGTTCTCAGGTAGACCAATAATTCTTAAATTGTCTTTCCTGGCTCTATTTTCCAGGTGAGTTGTTTTTCCAGTGTGATATTTTATGTTTTCTCCTATTTTTTCATTCTTTTGATTTTGTTTGACTGATTCTTGGTGTCTCATAGAGTCATTAGCTTACAGATGCCCAATTCTACTTTTTAACAAACTGTTTTCTTCAGTTAGCTTTTGAACCTCCTTTTCCATTTGGCCAATTGTACTTTTTAAGAAGTTGTTTTCTTCAGTGTGCTTTTTTTTCCATTTTGTCAATCGTATTTTAAATTTTTTCTTCTACCTCTCTTACTTGACTTTTAAAATCCTTCTTGAGCTCTTCCAAGAAGGCTTTTTGGGCTTGAGACCAGCTCATGTTCCCCTTTGAGGTTTCAGATGTAGGTATATTGACCATGTTGTCCTCTCCTGAATTTGTGTTTTGATCTTCCCTGTCACCAAAATATTTCTCTGTGGCCATTGATTTTTTTTTTCTTCTTGCTCATGTTGTCTGCCTTTTTTTTTTCTGGCTTTTAAATTTGATTTCTGCTTCGGGGCCCAGTGGCCACTGTCCCAGACTTCTTGTGCTGGGGGCTAGGGGCCTGGTTGCTGGTTCTGTTCTAGGGCCTCAGGTGCTTACAGTTGGATGTTGTAGAGGTCTGGTATTTTACCTGGTGCTGAGCTGGAAGTGGTGTGTGCCTGGTGTTGGCACTTGCCTGCTCCTCCACCCTGGGGCTCAGGATCTTCTGCTGATCTGCTGAGGTGGGGCTTGCTGCTGGCTTGCTGAGACACCTCCTGTCCTGTACTGGTCTCCTTCAGTTACAGCAAGAGGGAGCTTTCCCCTTAATCCCCCTAGTCTCCTGATATAGAGCTAAAAGACTGCCCTACCAGTCCTTCTGCTGGCTCCACTATTCTAGGATTTTTCTTGGCGCAATATTCTTTGGGTTTTTCAAGGTTAACAAGGGAGGGTGAGAGCGACTTACTCCGCCATTGTGGCTCCCAGAAGTTTAAATAGGTGACTTTCAAACATTCAGTCTGTGGGCTGATAGCCCCAGGAGTAGCTGCTGCCTCAGGCCTTGCACAGAACTGAGCTTCTCTCTCACCCAGCTCTGACTGACCCCTGTCTTGCAGTGAGGGGTCTAGAAACTGCCACTGCTGTCAGTGATTCAGTCCTCTGGAGTCTGCTCTGGCTTTGCTATGGTGGAGTATGCACTGGTGCAGCCCACACACTAGACTGTACTCCTTTCCCAGTCTGGTGCAACAGGTCCTTTCTGTCCACCCTCTAGGTTGTCTTGGAGTGGAAATCTGCCACACTCTGTCTCTGTGGATTCTGCTGCTCTAGAAATGTTCAGATTCATTTTTTAGAGGTATTTGAAGGAGTTTGTGGGAGAGCTCAGGTGAGTCCCTCCTTTCACTCTGCCATCTTGGCTTTACCCCTCAACCAAATTGTGGAGAAAAAAAAATGTCAAACAGAAAATAGAGACAAAACCCTTTGGAATTCCACCAGAGACATGAATCCATTAATCAATATTGTTTGTATCTGGTCGTTTAACCAGATCTTGTTGTTCAGTCATTTCAGTTGTGTCTGACTCTTTGTGACCCTACTTGGGGTTTTCTTGGGAAAGATACTGGAGTGGTTTGCCATTTCCTTCTCCAGCTCATTTGACAGATGAGGAAACTGAGGCAAACAGGGTTAAGTGACTTGCCCAGGGCACCCAGCTAGTAAGTGTCTGAGGCCAGATTTGAACTCAGGAAGATGAGTCTTCATGACTCCAGGCCTGGCATTCTATCTACTTCACCACCTAATTGCCTCTAATCAGTTCTGAATACATCTATTTACACTATGGGGTGGTCCACCCTCTTCACAAGGACTTGCTTTGAAACTTTGTCAAATGGCTCACTAAAATCTAGATATGCAGCACCCAGGACCATTCTCCTGGTAGTCTAGTAAGCTGATTCCTTCCTATGCTCTGTTGTATTTGCCTGTGTTCATATTCTGTCCAGACAGTACAAGGTAAGCTCCTCAAGGGCAGTGACAGTTTTGTTTTTGTCTTTATGTCCTCAGAATCTAGCATGATGCCTGGGTGTATAGAAACTACTTAAATATTTGTCCGGTTGAATTGAACTGGAGGGTAATCAAAGCACCTCACTGATAAGATTGTCCTTGTTCACTTTGGGAGAATAAAGAAAGGGCAGCCACTTGTTCTCATCCTCAGAATTCCTCTGGTTTCTATCCAAGTGCAGGTGGAGGGGAGCTAGAGAGGAGAAAGGATGGGCCAGGCTAGAGGGAAAAGTGGGAGCTGCCAACCTCTCCATGCCAAGAGAGACTGTACATGTGGGAGGAGTAAGCTCTGAGGGCAGACATTTTCAGTCTTTTGGTTCCCAGTTCTGAAAGACCGACCGAAGCATAATTTCAAATTTTTCACTTCTTCCCCACCTAAAAGCCAGAAGACCTCCCCCCTCCCCCGAATCTGTAGGACTAAATAGATGCCCCAAGGAGCAGTTTTCTCTTTCACGCTAAACACCTCCACCCCTTAGGATCCTTGAACAGCAAGCAGAGGCTTGGGTGACAACTTGTGCGTTACGTTTGTTCAGCATCTGCCAGGGACCAGTGTCCCTGGGGGAGAACGAACGCTAGAGCCAGGAGAAGTAAGCAGCGTTGGCCTCGCTGGCAGGGACTGACCCTGGAGGGTGTTAACTGTCTCCCTCCTCGCCTAGTGAGCAGATAAAGAGAATTGCTCTCTGCAGGCTCCCTCCACGACCTCACTCTTTCACCTCCTGCTCAGTGACCGGCCCTCAGAGGAAGGGAGCCAGCCTGATGAATCGCACTTGATTCAACTGGGCTGGGAAAGAATAAGGTTCCATCCCCACCCTTTCGGGGGTGACTGTGCAGCTTACGTCAGGAAGTTTTGAGTTCATTCTCTGGCACCAGGACTTTATTTTCATAATAGCGTGAAGTACAGTGGAACTGGAGTAGGCGGTCCCCCCCCCCCCCCCCCCCGCCCCCGACCTTTCTCCCACCCCTTATCCCTGTCCCTCCCTCCCCTCCCCGCCCCTTTCTGACTTGAGCTGCATTTATAACTGTTGCTGGGGTCAAGTGCGCAATTGCTGCCCCAGAGCACAAAGCTAGAGGCAAACGTTTCTGGAAATAGCAGTCACGTTCACTGCCCCCAAACTTCAAGCTGCTTCCCAGAGGCAAGGGTAAGTAAGTCAAGCTCACGGCGGGGCCAGTACCACCCTGGAGCTTCTGAGTTAAATAATAGTCTGGGGCTTGAGACACAGTATCAGGATGCTAAGACTGGGGCCGTGGGAGGGGCTGCGAAAATGAGGGAAGAAATCCCTGTAATGTGATAAGTCTGGCTGCCTGAAAAACCTCTCAAGAAAAGAATTTCTTTGGCTGATTTCATCTTAGATACTTTTTTTTTTTTGGCTGGACTTTCAAGACTTAGACATAAAGTAAAAACCAAAACGTAAGGGGGGTACTGATTCCTGCTCAGGCTCAGGCCACGCAGTTCTGAGTATGGAGAAAAAGTTGGAAGAAACCTATACCCCAAGAGCATAACTTTGGTCAAGGTAGAGGTAAGCAATTGACAAAGTCATTTTTTGTTGTTGCCATTTTTAGAGATTTCAAGCTCTTAGCTTCCTGGGAAGGGGTGAGTTTCTGGTGGGAATGGAGGGGTGGAATAGTGGTGGCTGGTCCCTGGTGCCATTGCTTTCTTCACACTTAGCTTTTTTCTTTCTTCCCCTCCCAATAAGTTCTTCAGTAAACTATAATCTTCACTCTGCTCAAGGTGAAGAGGCAATATCTTTCGTCTTAGAAAAAATTAAGGTCTTAATACCCTTTTTTTAATCCCGATTATCTGTAGTTTGAGAGAGAGATCCCAGAGGGTAGATATCCAATTCTGCTAATATAAATACCTTGATATAAAAGTGGACTATTGGACTGTTGACTCCTCGTCTCTTGCTTCTGATTCCATTGGCTGGCAGAAGTCAGGGCAATCTTTGCTTAGAGATCACAATCAGGCTGGGGCTGGGGAGAAGAGAGCAAACGAAATTAGCTGTAGATAACACATGTTGTTCTAGTTCATGTTCCATTCTGTTATAACTATCTAAACAGTGATTACAATGAACTGATTATTTGCTAATGGATGGAAATGCTTTGATTAGTTGCTTTTACCATCTAATAAAGTTAGACTGTAAGCATCCCTAAGGAAAAGTTCATGTTAAAGGGAGTCTGTTTCATGTCAAAGGAATGGACTAGGTGACCTGTACAGATCCCATCCAATTCTATGTTTTGACCAGGCTATCTTTCTCTGCAGATTACTAGTATAAGCCAACTCCTGGGGTGGAACTTTTGAAGGCTTCAAAGTGCTACATATAACAGCGAGTAGTAATTTGTTGAGGGAAATATTCTCATCACTCCAAATTCTCTTTTGAGGAGTGCTTGAGGGGTTGAGGCCTATGAGGAGTCAGAATAGATTCTACTCAGAAGAGGATTAGCCTGCTGAAGCTACAAGGAGAGCCCCACCCACCAGGTGTGTGCTGGCTGTAGCCTTCTGTGGTAGAGAGAGGCAAGGGACACAAGGTGATACCTTGGGTACATCAAAGAGACCCTCCCAAGGGTGTGTAAACCCAAAGAGTTCCTCAGTACCCAAACAGGGGACCTGGCCAAGGAAGAGTAGCACCAACTATAGTTCAATGTGGTTTAGTGGAAAAAGCCCTGGCCTGTGAGTCAACAAACTAGGTTCTAGTTTCTCTTCTAAACCATTATCTCTGTTTTTGTTCAGTCTTGTCTGACTCTTCATGACCCCATGGACCACACTTGTCCATGAGGTTTTCTTGGCTAACTAGAGTACTAGAGTAGTTTGCCATTTTCTTCTCCAGCGTGTTAAGACAACCGAGGTCGCACAGCCAGTGAGTGTCTGAGGCTGAATTTGAACTTAACTCTTCCTGACTCCAGGCCCAGCACTCTCTCCACCGAGCCATCTGGCTGCTTCGATTATCTCTGTAATTTTAGGTAATTTAATTGGGCTCACTAGGCTTGGTTTTTCTTAGGTAGAAAATGGAAGATAGCGTTAGATCAAAGTGTGGCAAGTTAAACCAGATTAAAATGTATTTGGGAAATGTTTAACAAAATAAATTTAAAATACGATGTAATATAGATAATGTTAATTTGTGGTTTTCTAAGTCACTATGTATACTGTAGGGGTCCCTTTCTATAGGAGTTTTACACCCCCAGAGTAGATGATCTCTATGGACACTTTCAGCTCTAATATTCAAAGATGATGATTCTATTGTCACCTGTGGCCCAAGGTGCAGACTCCCAAGATGAAAAGGACTCCAGATCTAGACTCACACACACACTGGATTTAATCCTGGGGTAAGCATGGCCCCAAAGAGAGGGAAGTCAGATTTTTTTTCCTCCTACTCTATCACTTACTATATTCCCACCCTAGAATGGAGCTTCTGGGAAAATCTCTTTTAACAAAGCTTAGGTATGGCTTATGTCTAGCGTCACGCCTCAGAAGGATTAAAAGCATCCTTTCTAGAAAAGTTACTGAGCGGAAAAAGTACTAGATGTCAGATATAGGAGAGCTGTTTATTTCCTCAACCATAAAAGAATTGCTTAAAGGAAAAAAGACTCATAAACATGCATTAACATGTTTTCAACACTTTGTGTAACTACTGAACAAATATTTTATATTCACCTCAGATTTGTATTGTCTTACTTAGCAACTCATAAAATCTGAATTTCCTGGCAATCCAGGGCATAGCTTGACACTTAGCCTTATTGCTGCTGAATTTTCTTGGCGATTTTTTTCTGGCAGCGGTTTGTCTTTGAGAGGAGGCACAGTTGTAGGAATCTACTTCTTACAAATTTTTTCTTATAATTTTTTTTGGAGGGGGGGAGGCAGGGCAATTGGGGTTAAGTGACTTGCCCAAGATCACACAGCTAGTAAGTGTGTCAAGTGTCTGAGGCCGGATTTGAACTCAAGTCCTCCTGGCTTCAGGGCTGCTACTCTACTCACTATGCCATCTAGCTGCCCCAGGAATCTACTTCTTACCCTCTGCTTTCCACAGGATGCTCACTGACCTATTTGTTCCTCAGTTTGAGGAATCCTAGTATGAGAATGCAAGAAGGTCCATTGCTTCTGACTTCTAGGTATGAAGGAAAAGTGGAGTGGTCTTTGAGTTCTCATTGTGGAATTTTGGCGTGATAAATGGTCACCTCTGAATTCACATGTAGACAATAGAGGCAGTATCACAGTGCTGGGGGGAGGTAGCTATAGGATGTGCTAACTAAATACCATGGTGCTTTACAAAGTATTTGCTGAATAGTCACAATGTATAGGAGGGGGACTGGGGGAATGAGGAGTAATATAAGAATGGCCCTAGACCATGTGATCACATCTCCACAGGTCTGTGGAGGCTACTTGCTCATAGGAATGTGAAATTTGAGTTCATCTAGTCCAACCCCACTTATTTTGCATATGAAGAAACTGAGGCCCAGAGAAATGTCTGTCACACAGACAGTAAGTAGTAGAGTCAAATTCAAGCCTAGGGGCTTTCTGGCGTGGTCTAGTCCTCAGGGATCAGGGGGTACATTGGATAGAGAGTTGGGCCTTGAGTTTGAAAGATGGAAGTTCAAATCCTGCCTCAGATACTAACTAGCCGAATATGATCTTGGGCAAGTTACTTAACTGTTCTCTGCCTCAGTTTCCTCACCTGTAAAATGGCAACAAGAATAGCACCTACCTCCCAGAGTGGTTGTAAAGATAAAAGGAGATCATATTTGTAAAACACTTTGCAAACCTCAAAATGTTATATAAATGCTAGCTATTTTTTTTCTTTCTAGAGGGGGCTAGGTGGCTGTAACAACAATGTTGCAAGCAGCTACCGTGGTTGTATAAGGCCAACAACAAGAACACACAGAGGGGCTGTCGACGCAGGTGCTTTGACCTGCTTTTCTAAGGAAAGCAACTTTAAGGGGTTAATAGTCTCAGTTTAATTAAACATACATATATCATCCACTTAGTTCAGGGGGAAAAGATCAGCCGCCTGAACTTCAGGACAAATACAAACAGAAATTACAAATATCGATGGACAGACCTTGTCTGATCAAATCACAATTCATAGTTACCAGAGAGGCACCAACTTCTGGGTTACAAAGCAGGGGTGGGGTATGGGGGAGAGGGGCGGCTGCAATGGCTTGCCCAGAGTCTTGTCACCCTTTCAATGACAGTACCCCTAATAGTCAAATGCTAACCTTCCAATATGTATACCCTGTTCAGGGCCCGGAGGGCTCAAGGTTCACCGTTTAGGGTGTGGGAAAATTAGTTCATTGCTAGTATCAAGTATACCTTGTTTCCAATCAATGAATCCCAATTGTCTTAGAAACATTCCAAGACAAAAAAGATCCCACTTTACCTGCCTCATTGAAAGGAAGGCCAGATTCATCAAAGGCACTTAAGGGAAGAACAGCTAAAAATCCTGCCTTGAATACCATTACAGTGGCACAGCGCACGAAGCACTGGGCCTAGAATCAGGAAGTCCAGAGTTCAAATCTGTGTGACCTTGGGCAAGTCACTCACCTCTATTTGCCTTAGTTTCCTTAATTGGGCTACTAAGGGCACCTATCTTCCACAGTAGTTGTGCAGATTAAATGAAATAATATTCGTAAAGTGCTTAGCACAGTGTAAGGGC
>JAQQSZ010012870.1:0-11900 GCA_028646595.1 Phalanger gymnotis | reverse complement strand
GTCGTGGAACAGGAAATTGATAGTCCCCTTTAAAACATCGCTGGTGATCTGCACCTGGGATTTTGTGTTCAGTGCCGATACCTCAAAAGCCAGAAAGATGCAATGAATTGGATGGAATTCAGAAAACACCAGAAATGAAAAATGGGTTGATAGTCTTGATTAAAGAAAGAGCACACAGAACTGCAAACTACCAAAAGAACACACAGGTAAGAAAATGATACAAAGGTTACTACTTTAACTATTGTTAGTTTCAAGATATGCCTTCACTGTTTGTGTTAAACAGTTTTTCCAGTTATCACCACTACTCTTGTGTAATATAAAATGGAATGATGGGATTTCTATTAATATATTCAAAATTAATTCAATGATATGTATATGTTTCCATAGATTAAGTGAAGGCAAACAAAGAGGTCAGCTTCTACACTAATTAAGAAAAAGAAAAACAAAGCAGGATCTCCCTTTATAGAATATTTGTGCAATAAATATATCTGGACAGCTTCTGGGTCACATGAACAACAAGATGGCCATATATATTGTCTCCAATCCATACAACTTTTCAAATCTCCCCAAAACAGAAATTATACACCAAATATAAAGTCACTTCAGTTGTTTCCATGATTTGTTGTTGTTCAGTTGTTTCAATTGTGGCTGTCTCTTCATAACCCCATTTGGTGTTTTCTTGGCAAAGATACTGGAGTGCTTTGCCATTTCCTTCTCTAGCTTATTTTACAGATGAAGAAGTAAAGGCAAACATGGTTAAGTGATTTGCCCAGGACCACACAGCTGGTAAGTATCTAAGGCTGGATTTGAACTCAGATCATCCTGACCTCGAGGCTGGCACTCTATCAAATGCATCACCTAGCTGCCCCTTCCATCTTCTAGGATACCAATAATCCAGAACAAGGTTAAAAAAACTTCCAAATGGCAGGAACTGATGCTCACTGACAGTGACCTCACTCAGCCCCCCTTTCTTACCTCCGTTGCCACCAGAAGGAAGGCTGCACTAGAAGACCCAAGGATAAAACACAAGTGTACATAAAACCTTAGTAGCCAGACCTCCTTTGCAGTGCAGTAGAGGCACCAGCTCTAGCCTATAGAAGTTTTCTTGGGCCTTGACAGCCACCTTGGCCACAACCCTTCAGGAGCAAAAAGCTCTGAACAGATGGTGTCAGAGAAGGCAGGCTCTGAATTGCCAGTGCCAAGACAAAAAACTAAGGAATAGAAAGAGTGAGACAGGTCACCAGGACAGGACACTTTGCATGTGGTGAATGGTGTAGCACTCCTAAAATCCTGAGGAAGAAAGTACAGCATCCAACTAGACAGAGTTATGACCACCCAGAAATTATTTGGGGACAAAGATGGTTTGGGATTCAGCCCTCAAAGAAAGTATAATCAAAGGGGTAGGAGTTAGAAATGAACAATAAAGAAAGTGAGGCTGAGGTGCAATGGATTGAAAATATCAAAGACTTCAGGAAGTAGAACTCACAAAGACCTTGAACATAAACATAAATCAACAATAAAAGATTAAGAACAGAAGAAAAAATACCCTTCAGATCAAGTAATTAATTTATTCATTTATAAATAAACATTGCAAAATGAAGTAAAATTGCCCAACACTTGACAAGATAAAGGAGACTGTGGAAGTTGAGGAGAATATGGAACCATAATTCATTGTTCCTGAGTGTTTTAAAAGAAATGAAAATTATGAAAGCAGAATTTATGTACTGTAGAGTACAAATAATGAATGCAATAGAAAAAAAAACACAAGTCAAATCTGTGATGGAAAGCCAAGAATAATAGGTTAGAAACTCAAATTAACAGAAAGAAAAGGCAATCCAGAAGAGAATCAAGGAAAGTGAGAACATCAAAAGAAAATAGACTTACTATGCAAATAAAACATATGGATCTCAAAGACAAGATGTGTAGGGACAACCTAAGGATCATAGATCTCCCAGAAGAACATGGTATGACAAAGAATTCTTAACACCAAAATAAAGGAAATAATAGAAGAGAGCTGCCCAGAAACTTTGGACACAGGAAATCAAATTCCAGTCAAAAGAATTCACATATTGCCCACAGAAACAAAATTTTAAGAGGCTGCAAATTCCAAGGCACATAGAAATTAAATTTAAGAATTCAATTCTGAAACATAAGTTCTGCGAGGAGAAAGACCTTCAAGTACAAAGGAAAAAATATTTGAATAAAGGAAAACAATTCAGAATATACTTGAAAGAGGAGGAAGAAATGGAATATTGAGTAAGAAAGAGCTCTGGAGGTCAGAATGCACCCCAGAGTGACTCATACTAAAAATCTGAGACTACTATACAAGACAAATGGTAGACATTAAATAATAAGAAACTTTGAAACATTTTCAGAAAGAAAACAAAAATTAAGAGTTTATTTGCCTCTTGAGCACTTTAAACAACAGAAATGTAAGGAGAATGAATAAATACAGATGGTAATATAATTACAACAGGAAGACCAGTAATTGACTTCTTTCTTAGTGTATAAAAGGAGACAGAGGTCAAGGCAGACACACAGGAGAGGCAATAGTGAAGAGAAAGACAAAGGGTACTATGTACAAAACCCAGCAATACCTTGTCTATAAATGAATGCTTCTTTTGTGAGACTACATTACAATATGGGAGAGCACATGAAAAGGGGGGAACAGATAGGAGGATAGAGAGAAATAAGTGATGTGATAGGGTCAAATCAAGGGCTATAACTGAGGGGGAGATGACTTGTGTAATCTCAGAAGAGCCTGCTGAGGATTGGGTGAGGGGAGGGGAGAAAAGACTGAAAAGCTGAAGGAAGGCAGCCTGGCTTTGGAGATAGGTTTGGATTCTACTGACAAATGTTCCTATGAATGAAGGGAAATGAGGGCTTTACATTAGATGAAGCCTATGGCTTTTGGTGCCTGAAGAGTCTACGTTCCTGGGTCGGGTTACTTGAAACCACATGGGACGACTGAGGCCTTGAAGAGGAATAGAGCATAGACCCAAGGATGAGATTCTTAAGTAAGTGTAGGGGGAGAAAAGATCAACAAGAGAAGACATAAATCAGTGTGAGGATATAGAGGGATGGGTGTGGGTGTGGGTGTATCACCTTGGGCCGGTGTCCTCTCTGATACTTCCATAATCCACATAATTACAATAATAAGGCACCATAGAGAAAGGGTAAGCCTATTTGGTAGTGGCAGAAAGCAGCTAGAGGGCAGAGCCAAGAATGGATGCCTTGGAAATTTGATTATATAAAAAATATAGATAAAAGATAGGGACCAGATAATTAGGTAGATAGATAGATAGATAGATAGATAGATAGATAGATAGATAGATAGATAGATAGATAGATATAGATATAGATATAGATATATAGATATAGATAAAGATATAGACATATGGACATAAATCAGAGAATGAGAGAGAAGATGTATGATGAAGAGAGTGAAAAAATATTTTTAAATAGGGGGAAAATGAAATTAAAAATAACAAACAAGACCGGTGGAAAGGGAGGTGAAAAAGGGTTGATCTACCTAACTGAGAGGGAAAAAGAGAGAGTAATATGTATGTATATATGTATATGCGTGTGCATATGTATATATATATATATGTATATATGTATAACCATATTAAAACAGGAGAGAAGTACTAATAAAGAAAATGCTAAAGGGAATTGGGTAACAAATGAGAAGAAGAGATCAGGGGTGAGGGGAAAACAGATGGTGGACATAAGGCCACCTTAAAATAAATGTCAAAGTACTTAAAAGAACATAATATTATGTTTACAGCAGAAGAAGTGAAAAATCATAATGAGAAAAAAAGCCTACTTTAGAGGTAGGTGGCAGAAAATGTAAACAACTCTTAAAACTTTAAATGTAAACAGATTAAACAATCTAATAAGTAAAAAAGATCAACAGGTTAGTTAAGAAAACAAATTCCTATAATCCATTGCCTACAAGAAACACATTTTTAAAAAGTCATTCACAAATTAAAACTTTGCGGATGCAAAAAAAAAAATTTACCAGGCATCAAGTAAATCAAAAACAGTAGGAGTTGCCATCGTGCTAATAGACAAAGCAAAAACATTCAAAAATTTTAAAAGAGATAAACAAGAAAGAGTAAATACTTCTAACAAATAGGCATTGTAGGCTAACCAAATTCAAACATTCGTCATTTCAAAAAAATGTATTTCTCTGTGTATATTTAATCCATCACCTTGTATCAGTAAGGCAAGATTCATGATCTTGAGGATGACCATGAACACGCCTGAATGATTTGGAATTGCAAAATATGAAAAACTCTCTAGGTAGAAGGCAGAATAGTATAACGTTTATTTAGACACCAGAGGATCCAATCTCAAAACCAATGATCCTATTTCGATATAACAGTAATTATATTCTAAAACCAGTAGGCCCACCTCAATGTAGCAACAAGGAAATTATAAAACAGTATTATAGCAAGGGCCCGAGTCACTCTGTAACCTTCCCCCCTCCTAGGCCGTTCCCGCAAACAATCCCTCATGAATCCTGTCCTTTTTTTACATTGTGCAGATGAGTGAGGATCAAGAACATTAGGTGAGAATTTGAACCAACATCTTCTGACTTCAGATACAGCACTGTTTCTACTTTATCATGCATAATATTCCAAAAATAAATACAAGATGGCACAAATTGAAGTGAAGCAAATTTGTATAGATGCAATAAGATAGTTTCCAGCACAGAACTTAGACAAAGATGAGATATGTGCAAGGCTCTGCAAATTACAGTGAACCACAATATGTGTGGGAAATCTGGGGATGATGATTTAATTGTACCTAGGCAGACTGAAGCATGATACCATTAATGAATGTAAAGACATATTTAGCAGGGGAGCATTGAACTATGTATGTGCAGTAGGGCTATAGTTCAAATCCTTTTAGTTGGAGTTTTGTTGGCTCAAAATATTACTAATGCAAATCTAAGTATTCTTTAACTTGTTTTTGACCTTGTAAGGGCGTGATTCAGGAAAGGGTAGGGTGAAATGGGATTGAATAGAGAGCAACAGCTAACTTTAAGCTCCACTCCAATTTGAGTTTGCTGATTTTAAGAAGGAGTAAGAATGTGAATGTACCAAATTGAGGATCTATAATTTTCACCATATTCAGAATTTCACCTATAGTTTAAGCTGACAGCAATATTCTATGATTCTGTTGCAAAAATCTCTAAGGGAGAGATCACTGACAAGTCACACAGAAAATTATAAGTAAATGCCACTATTTCCTAAAGAGACATAAAATAATAACTGCTTTATCAACCATAAGATGGGAGAACAGAAAATATATCTTTGCTTCTTTGATCTCATTTGTTGTTTTTTCTTCTCTTGTAGATTGTAAACACTCTATTCCCCCTAATACTTTTTGATTTTGTCCATACTTTTACTTAAAAATGATTTTATTGATGTTTTATGTTTCTTTCATCACTATTATATCTCATGTATCCCTCCTCCCACTCTGCAAAAGCCTTCCCACATGAAAAACAGAAGGGGAAGTTAGAGAGAAAAAATTCAGCATAACTGATCTATATGTATGAAAAAGTTGTGCAATATGTAACATCTGATGAACTCACACTTCCATCAAGGATATGTTAGAGGTGTCTTCTCTTTTCCTAGTAGAGGAGGGGGTAAGAGAAAAAAATGGTTCATTTTTAAAAATTTTAATATTTTAATTAGCCTTTATTTTCTTTCATATATGTGTATGTATGTGTGTATATACAATGTCAACATATATATATGCATGTATTTATATATAATTATACATATACATATGTATATGTGTGTGCACATATATACATTCATACACACGCATTTGTATGTGTATGTCATCAGTGAAATGTAAAGTAATGATGAGGATGAGATAGGCTTTGGAAGTGAAGGATTAATGGGAGAAATTTAGCTCAGATTAAGGAAAAGTTTAAAAATAATAGCTGCCCCAAAATTAAAGGGGCAAAGTTTTGATGGTGTGAATTTCATAAACACATATGTATGTGTGTATACACACATTATCATTCACTATATTTGGTGCTAAAGTTAGAGGTATATCTTTGGGAATCAAGGCAAGCTCTTAGAAAGCAGATATTTTTCCCATGCTCCCCTGCCCCCAATAAAAAAAAAAAAAGCTTCTAATACAGGGTGCCAGGGCAATATGGTATAGTGAAAAAGTGTATTGAATTTGGAGTCATAAGAAAGATAAGTCTAAGACTATAACTTTGATATTGAATGGTGACCATGGAATCATCCACTTACTTCACTCTAACTCAATTTCTTCAACTATTAAAAGGAGAAAATAGTATCAGTAGCATTGATCTCATAGAATTGCTGAAAAAGATTAGGTAGGAAATATATTTTGTGCATATTGAAAATTTTTATAGTTCACCTAAGTATCAGCTCTTATATCATTAATGTTGTTCAAAAACTCTTGGATGAATGGATGAATATGAAACATCCCATTGCGATGATAGCAAACAGGGAAATGAACAATAACTAGTATGGAGAAAAGTAAAATAAAAAGCCTTCATGACTTTCAAATGTGGATAATCACTTACCATGTAATCTACATTTAAGAAACAGAAAAACCTAATTATTTTAGTTCAAAGCAAAGACCAACCTATATTTGTGAAAAAAACAGAAAGTGAAGATTTTTAAAGCAATGTATTTACTACTTTCAAGCTAATATAGTAGTTCTTACCGTGAACGAATTGTTGTCAAGTAGAACTCCTACAAATTTGCATTCATTAATAAATGATAAGTGTCATTTGCAATGATTCTAGGTAAAAAGATATTTCGAAGTTGTTTGAAAATCTTGGGTTCTCAAAGGGGGTTTACATTGCTACTGAAGTTCTGTCTAAATTATGAATTTATTTAGTTTCTCAATGATTAAAAAACTATACATACATTTACAGATATACATTCATATTCACATATATATACATATATGCATGTATATGTCTATGTATGATAAACACATGCATATATATATACATATATATATATATATATATATATGTAATAACATTGCTGGCCTAGATCAATTCCCAATTATTGGGTTCTAAAACATGCTGATCCTATTGCAAGAGAATGATTAATCCTATAGTATATTAATATGGAGAGATACATTTTTGTAGTCTTTGTGTCCCAAAGTTAGTCTGTAGAAATTTAGGAGGTGTGATAAGATCAGTATTTATTTGATTCAACTTCTTTCCTCTCATCCACGAAAAGAGCATATTTTAATTAAAAGCAGAAAGAGCTGCTCCTGGCAACTAAATGGCCCTGGTTTCTCTAACAAAGATCACAGGCCATCTAATGTCCCAAAAAGTTTGAACCATGTACAGTCTAGGCCTCTTGGATTTGGTACCTCAGGACCTGATACCAAGATATGTTTCTGTGAGGAAGCAAGCGAGACCAAGTCTACCAAAGTTGAATATAAATCTGACTGTATTCTTCTTATATATAGTTACTGATCTAGGGGAAAGTAAGCTTCCTTTTGTAGACAGTTCAGTGTTTTACCAGTGCCTCATTTTGTCTCAACTTTGAATCTAAACTAATATAGAGTGCCAGTGCTAAAGCTATACCTCCAAAAGGGAGGAAGCTTAGAACAGAATTTGCTGCTATCTAAACACTATGCCAATATTTGTCCATACATTTGAAAGGCCAGAATAAGTCAATGCATATGATGAAAAAATTAAATGATTGATAAAAAAACTATTTTCATAATTCTGAATGGGATTAGCAGGCTTAACCCTTTATATCTATGAAAAAAATCATTTCATTATGAGCAGTTTAAAAAATAATATGCCCAAGTACATATCAAGTTTACATACTATATCACATGTTATAAATATGTTATTATCAAAAAGCACTTTGGTTTTGTGAAAATATCACTATGTAGAATCAGGAAAAACAAAAGCAACTAGATTTGAGTCCTAACTTGGCCACTTACCATTTGTGTGGATGTGGGAAAGATATTTAATTTGTTTGACTTTCCTTTTGCTCATCAATAAAATAGGGATGATAGTGTCTCCTCTAATACTTCAGGGGACTGTTGTGGGAAACAAATGAAATAATAATGTTTATGAATACATCGTCTAACTAAAAAAAGTTTTGCAAATGTGAAGCTATTTGAATGTAGGCTATATCAATTAAAAAACGTTCTTTAGCAAAAGCCATAGTGGTTATTGCAATGAGGCTACAACTATCCAGTAGATTTGGTAAAAATAGACATTTCGAAAGCAAGGGGAGAAGGGAGATCATCTTTTGTTGCAATCATTTAGACATTTTCCATAAAAGCAATTGACCTACTCACAATACTTATTAATCACTATAATTTCCTTTCTAACTAGTAGATTTTCAGGGAATGAGAAATACATCATTGGTACCTTGGATCTTAGAGGTATCTAGGTGCCTCACTGGATAGAGCACCTGGCCTGGATTCAGAAAGACCTGAGTTCAAATATGGCCTTAGACACTAGCTACATGACCCTGTGCAAGTCACTTAACCTCTGTTTGCCTTAATACACTGAAGAAGGAAATAGCAAACACTCTGGTATCTTTGCCAAGGAAATCACATGGACAATAGTGGCATGCTACGGCCCACAGAGTCACAAAGAGTTAGACACGAGTCAGACAAAAGTCAGTTAGAACAACAATCTACGGGTGTGTTAGAATCAGCCATCACACTATGAAAGCTGATAATTAAATTTTCAGTGTGAGTTATAACTCAGAATGAGCAAACCAATCAAGGCCTAATTTATTGCATTGTTTATGGTCTAATCACAAGAAAGTATCAATAATTCATAGTAAATTTTAAAATGTGTCCTGTATACTTTTTTCCCCCTCTGGAGAGACACTTGTTAAATATTTAGCAGCACCCATGCCTGGATCACATACAGGGATTTTGCATGGGCCCTAATGAACACTAAACCCTTCCTCTTCATTAGTGAGGAATCTGGAAGTGAGTGTGAATGTAAGTTGCCCAATGTCACACACAGTATCTGAGCCAGGATTTAGATAGCCACCCTAGCCATTTTTCCTTTCTACCTAGCAAATATCCCTCCACATTTTTAACTTGAAATCACTTTGTTCTTTGCCTATCTCTACTCTTTTCAATGAGAATAATTCTAAAGATACAGGAAGGCATGAGTGACAAAATGAAGGGAAAGGCTTTGGCTGGCAATTTCATATTAACTGATACATGAATCACAGAAAGGGAAGACTGGTCTCATACCAGTGATGGAGAAATTACATCACAGTATTTTTGCCCATTCATAATAAAGACATTCATTAATCCTAATGAGATTACAGTTCTCTATGTGGTTAGATTGTGTTTCAGGGTGAATTTGGAGTTTCGTATTGTTTCATTGCTGCCTCATATCCACAGCAGTACATCTTTCCTACCTCAGCGTTTCAAAGCTAAATGGTCACGCAAAAATGATAACAGAGAATCATATTTTAGGGTCCCTCCCTCACTAACCCTTTCCTTCTATTATGATTAGATAATTGTATATGCTTTGGTTCATTCTGTGAAAACAGTGAAACTAAATTTTAAAATTAACAATATAGTGAATATAGCTAGTGCATATAGTACATCTGCATCATTTTGGTCAAATGGAGACTAATTTTATTTGCTGAAATGTATTAAACAGTAAAACTTTGTGAAAGATTTGGCCAGGGAAGTAGTATCGCCCTTTTGATAAGCTGCACTCCCCTTTGGCATCATGGTCCTTCACCAAATTCTAATCATATAACCCACTTCTATCAAATTTATAAAGTACTTTGTATAGGTTATCTCACAGTTTACTGTGGTTACACAGGGAGTGTCAGAGTTAGAATTCAAAACCACATCTTTCAGACTATAATGCAAGCAATCTATCCATTATGCCATATGACCAAGATCTTTCCTAAATTACAGTATCCAAAATTAAACATGGTATTTAAAATTAAAATTAAACATGGTATTCTACATATATTATTAGCAGGGTATAATGCGGCTTGATACCAGGCGGCTTGATACCAGAGGGCTTGATACCAGAGATACCAATGAATTGAAATTGCAAAGAGGCAAATTTAAGTTTGATGCAAGAATAAAAATTCTAAGCATTAGAATTATCCAAAAGTTTAATGGGCTTATAAAGGCAATCAATGAATGGGAAGATCTTCCCCGCCCATTTGAGTGAGCTTTGGGGGCAGGGCTCTCAGGGTCCTGAGGGGAGTGGCTAGGACTGGAGCCAGTGGAAGCCTGTGGTGGGAGGTGCCTTGGAGCAGACCTAAGAGGCAGTTGGTGAGAGCAGTTAAGAGCTGAAGGAGAGAGGAAGCAGTCAGCTAGCTGGAACACAGCTTGGAGATTGTGGCAGAATTGGCGATGATGGCTGCAGGCGCTACAAAAAGGCAGGACTGACCCTCATGGAGACCGGAGACTGCTGAGCAGGGGCTTGAGGCCAGTGGGTGGTCTTCTTGCTGGAGGTCCCTGGCATTGGTGGCGGAAGCTGCCATAATGTTTTTTCTGTGGCCTTCTGGTCACTATTGTGAGATGGGCAGTCTGGACTTGGAAGGTTCTTGCCAGGATGTTGAATTGGGGACACTGGTCTGTGGGTCTGCTACTTTCAAGTTTCAATAAATGCTTTAACTCTTCTGCCTTCTACTTAGAGAATTCCTTATATCCTGAGATTCTAGACCATTCAGGCATATTCATGGCTATCTTTGAAGTCATAAACTATGCCTTACTGATATAGGGCCATATCAGAAGGTAGTTGCCCTGAGGTGGTGTAGTGGATAGAGAATCAATCTCAGACACTTGATATCTGTGTGACCTTGGTTAAATCAGTAATATTTTGTCTGCCTCAGTTTCTTCAATTGTAAAATGGGTTCATTAATAGCACTTGCATAAAAGGTTGCTGTGCGGGTCAAATCTCTGGCTCATAACAGGTACCTAATAAATTATTTTTCCCAACCTTTTCCTCTTTCAAGGTAAGGGTCAACTATATCATAAAATAATTTTTCATTCAGCTGTCAGTTAGGTTATATTTTCTTTGAGATCCTTTTCATCAGAGATTCCATATTTTTTTTTTTAATTTTCCATTTCAGAGAATTCAAAGGGCCATAGATTTCTTTCCTTAAAAAATATTGTGTCTTTCATGGAGTAGGAGATTATCAGGCGATTGACTTCATTTTGCCACCTCTCAAAAGTTGCCTCTGCTCAACTGTCGGACAATGTCTGTTGACACAGTGTTTGAGGTACGTATTTGTTTCACTGGTAAATCAACAGGAAATGAAAGTGAATTGTTACTGGGGCCACTGAGTTATCTCAGGCCCATCACATTAATCACTGAGCAGTGGTATTGTTCTCAGTGCAGTCTGATGACAAAAAAAGGTATTAGAAATGGTCAAAGGACGTGAACGGGCAATTTTCAGATGAAATTAAAGCTATCTATAGCTATGTCAAAAAATTCTCTAAATCACTATTGAATGGAAAATGCACATTAAAACAACTCTGAGGTATCACCTCTTGCCTATCAGATTGGCTAACATGACAAAAAAGGAAAATGATAAATGTTTGGAGAAGATGTGGGAAAATTGGAACACTAGTGTGTTGTCGGTGAAGTTGTGAACTAATCCAATCATTCTGTAGAGCAGTTTGGAACTCTAATCAAAATATTGTAAAACTGTGCATATTCTTTGATCCAGCAATACCATAACTGTCAAAGAATTGATGAAAAAGAGGATAAGAACCACATGCACAACAATATTTATAGTATCTCTTTTTTTAATATTTTTAATAAATTTAATTAATTTTAAATTTAAATTTAACTTAAATTAATTATCTATCTCTTCTTAAAGAGATGAGAACTAAGTTCCTGTTTTCTTTTTTTTTTT
>JAQQSZ010012869.1:0-11901 GCA_028646595.1 Phalanger gymnotis | reverse complement strand
AGCTCACAGAATGCTGTAAGCCCAGGTTCTTTCACTCTGCTTTACTAAGGAAAGCAACATTAAGGGGTTAACAATCTTACTTTAATCCAGTATACAAATATCATTCACTTAGTTCAGGGGAAAAAGCCAGCACCCTGAACTTCAGAGCAAATACAAACAAATTACAAACATACATTTGTAAACAGACCAAATACAATTCATAGTTACCAACATCTGAGTTCAGCCAGGAGCTCAACAACGGCTGACCTAGAGTCACACCTCACTACTGCTGTAGCTTAGAGCTCCGAAAAAAGAAAGCCAGCTCCTGGTTTTATATATCTTGTTCAGGGTCAAAGGTGAGTCACACACGCAACTCACCCACCTGACCTAAAATTGTCACAAAAATGAGACTTAAACCCACATGGTCTAAAAGCCTCTGATGTCACAAACATGTCACTCAAACCCATGTCAACGAGGCTTTCCCTTGAGGCAAGGAGGTCATCAAAGACTGCTAAGTTAATCAAGGAAACAAAGGCCAAACTCTTCTAGGGCACTTGGTTGAGTAAGTGCTAAGACCCCATCTTGATTCCCAATACAAGAGCTCAGACCAGAGTGGTAATGAACAGACCTCACCTTGGATCATGGCAATTTGGGAGCACTGAAAGCTTAAAGGTACCTAGTCTAAGCCGTGAAAGAAACAGAAGAATGTAAGAGTCAGGCCAGACATCGCCCCCTTTTCTCCCCACCTAATTTGAAGAGAGTTCATCACTAAAAAAAAATTAAAAATAAAAAAAAATATAAAATCAAGAAGTAGACTGAAGAATGAGAAAACAAAAATGAACCTACCATAAAGTCATTATGGTGTTAGGGAAGCTCAAAACACAAAGAAAAAGAGAATGACTCAAAAATATCTACCAACTAAAACCTCTAAGAAAACAAAAAATACAGCTTGGACATAAGTATAACATGAATTAATAGGAGACTTAGAGCAATAGTTGCAAAAGGAGCTAAGAATTTGGGGGGGGGGAGCTAGGGGAGAGCCAAGATGGTGGAGGAAAAGCAGCAAGTCAATTGAGCTCTCCCCAAAACCCCTCTGAAGATCTTTAAATAATGCCATAAAACAATTTCTGGAGCAGTGGAACCAACAAAAGGATGGATTAAAATAATTTTCCAGATAAATGTTAAGTCAGTAGGAAAGGTCCGTTGCACCTGGATGAGAGTGGAGCACAGTCCAACCAAAACTAGACCACAGCTAATCAGTAGCATGCCTTGGGAGCCACTGAAGCAGCAGCTTTCAGAGCTCTTAACTCACAGATGGTAAGGGAGTCAAAAAACTGGTCGGAAGGAGATTACAGTGGTCTCTTTGCTACCACTAGGGGCAGGACTCTCTTGCTTTGCCCATATTCATATCTGGGTTGCAGTCCTGGGTGGAAGTCTCAGGGCAAGGAGGAGCATTAGCACACCAGAGCTTGTGGCCACAGTAGAGAGGGGATCCTCCTCATTTCCAAGGCAGAAAAGAGTGCTTGTGGTCACTTACAGACCAGAGCACAAGCAAAACTACTCTCCTTAGATCACATTGCCTTGGAAGAACTGAAAACTGACAGGTCCTTAGAAGTATCTCTGCAAACAGCTGCATAAAACCCCTGAAGCTTGGGACAGTGTTCCCTCCACCCTGGAAGGAGAGACCTACTTTAAAAAAATTCTTAATTTATTTTTAGTTTTCCAGATTCAGTTATATAAGATTTTGAGTTCTAAATTTTCTTTCTTTTTTTCCTTTTTTCTTTGTTTTTTAAATCAATTTATTGTTTTTTAGTTTTTAACATTCACTTCCATAAGATTTTGAGTTCTAAATTTTCTCCCCCTTTCTCACCTCCCCCCTCCCAAAGATGGCATGGAATCTGATATAGGCTTTACATATCCATCCATATTAAATATGTTTTCACATTAGTCATGTTGTAAAGAAGAATTAGAAGCAATGGGAGAAACTATGAGAAAGCAGAAGCAAACAGAGAGAGAGAGAGAGAGAGAGAGAGAGAGAGAGAGAGAGAGAGAGAGAGAGAGAGACAGAACAAATAGTATGCTTCTATCTGCATTCAGACTCCATAGTTCTTTTTCTGCATGTAGAGAGCATTTTCCATCATGACCCTTTTAAAGTGGTCTTAGATCCTTGCATTGCTGACAAGAGGTAAGTCTATCAAAATTAGCCATCATACAATGTTGTGGTTACTGTGTACAGTGTACAGCGTTCTCCTAGTTCAGCTCATTTCAACAACAGTTCATGTAAGTCTTTCCAGATTTTTCTGAAGTCTACCCACTCATCATTTCTTATGGAACAATAGTATTCTATTAAATTTATATACCACAATTTGTTCAGCCATTCCCAATTTGATGGGCATCCCCTCAATGTGCAATTCTTAGTCACCACAAAAAGAGCTGTTACAAATATTTTAGTACATGTGGGTCCTTTTCTCATTTTTATAATCTCTTTGGCATACAGAACTAGAACTTATATTTCTGGGTCAAAGGGTATGCACATCTTTATAACCCTTTGGGCATAGTTCCCAGAATGGTTGGATCAATTCAAAATTCCACCAACAATGTATTAGTGTTCCAGTTTTCCCACATCTTCTCCATTTATCATTTTCCTGTTTTGTCATGTTAGGTAATATGGTAGGTGTGATGTGGTACCTCAGAGCTGTTTTAATTTGTATTTCTATAATTAACAGTGATTTAGAACATTTTTTCATATGACTATAGATAGCTTTAATTTCTTCCTCTGAAAACTACCTGTTTGTATCTTTTGACCATTTATCAATTGGGAAACGAATTGTATTCTTATAAATTTGACTCAGTTCTCTATATATTTTAGAAATGAGGCCTTTGTCAGAGACACTGGCTGTAAAAATTGTTCCCCAGCTTTCTGCTTCCCTTCTAATCTTGGTTGCATTGGCTTTGTTTATACAAAAGTCTTTTCAATTTAATATAATGAAAATTATCCATTTTGCATTTGATAATGTTCTCTATCTCTAGTTTGGTCATAAAATCTTCTGTTCTCCATAAATGTTACAGGTAAACTATCCCTTGCTCTCCTGTATTGTTTATAGTATCAGCCTTTCTATCTAAATTGTATACCCATTTTGATTTTATGTTGGCATGTGGTGTAGGATATTAGCCTATGCCTAGTTTCTGCCATACTATTTTCCAGTTTTTGTTAAATAGTGAGTTCTTATCCCAGGAGCTGGAGTCTTTGGGTTTATCAAAGAGTAGATTACCAGAGTACTAGAATACTAGAGTACTAGAGTACTAGACTACTGTTTCTTGTGTAGCCAACCTATTCCACTGATCCACTACTCTATTTCTTAGCCAGTAATAAGTAGTTTTGATGATTGCTGCATTATAATACAATTTAACATCTGGTATGGCTAGGCCGCCTTCTCTTGCATTTCTTTTCATTAATTCGCTAGATATTCTGGACCTTTTCTTCTTCCAGATGAATTTTGTTATTATTTTTTCTACCTCTATAAAACATTTTTTGATAGTTTGATTGAGATGGGACTGAATAAGTAATTTATTTTGTTTTTGATTTTTTTTATTTTTAGTTTACAACAGTCAGTTCCACAGGTTTTTGAATTCCAAATTTTATTCCCCTCCCTCACTGCCCTCCTCACTCCAAGACAGCACGGAATCTGATATATGCTCTACATATACATTCACATTAAACATATTTACACAATAGTCAAGTTGTAAAAGAAGAACCATGATCAATGGAGTGAATCATGAGAAAGAAGAGACAAAACCAAAAAAAAAAGATACAGAAAAAAAGAGAGCAGATAGTTTCCTTTAATCCACATTCAGACTCCATAGTTCTTTATGTAGATGTAGATAGCTCTTTCCATCATGAGTCCTTTGGGGCTGTCTTTGAACCTTGTATTGCTGAGAAGAGCCAAGTCTATCAAAGTTAGTTATCACAGAATCAATATGTCTGGGGTTGTGTACAGTGTTCTCCTGGCTCTGCTCCTCTCACTCAGCATCATATCATGTAGGTCTTTCCAGGTTATTATGAAGTCCGTATCTTCCCCATTTCTTACGGCACAAAAGCATTCCATTACACTCATATACCACAACCTGTTTAGCCATTCCCCAATTGATGGGCATCCCCTTGATTTCCAATTCTTTGCTACCACAAAAAGAGCTGCTATAAATATTTTTGTACATACGGGTCAAATTGTCATTTTCATTATATTAGTTCAGCCTACCCATGAACAACTGACATTTTTCCAATTATTTATATCTGACCTTATTTGTGTGAAAAGTGTTTTGTAATTGTGTTCATATAGTTCCTGGGTTTGTTTTGGCAAGTACACTCCCAAATATTTCATAATGTCTACAGTAACTTTAAATGGAATCTCTCTCTCTCTTGCTGTTGATCTTTGTTAGAAATATATAAAAATGCCAATATTTATGTGGGCTTATTTTATATCCTGCAACTTTTAATTACTTCAGGTAATTTTTTAGTCAATTATCTAGAATTGTCTAAATATACCATCATTTTATCTGCAAAAAGTGATAGCTCTTGTTCTTTTTTGCCTATTCCAATTCCTTCAATTTTTTTATTCTCTTATTGCTGAAGCTAACATTTCCACTACAGTATTGAATGCCAGTTTTGTCCTTGCCATTGTGGCAGGGAAAGACAGTTGGGAGAAAATGAAACAATTTTAGGAGCTGAAGTATAAAATGCTACTATGGTGCGTGACGTTTCTCACACAGAGAATGAGAGATTGTTGGATTCTCAGACAGAAGTGCATCCCATAGTGCAAAAGAGGAAGGAAACCTAAAATGGAAGTTCAATTATGAGGGAAATTTTATAAGATTTTTCACAGCAAAAGGTCACAGGTATCTTGAGAATAAAGCTCAAAAACTGCTCTTCTCCCTCCCTTCTTTCCCTCTACTATAATATGTTTTTGTGCCTGTTCATGTGATGTAATTCTCCCTTTTCTGCCTCCTCTTTAACTGTTCTTCCATTACAATCCCTTTGTACCCCTTAATTAGCTTTTTTATCATCACACCGGTTAATTTATACCCACACCTTCTGTCTATGTATATCTCTTTTAAATGCTGTAGACTATTCCCAAGATTAACAAGTATCATCCTCCCATATAGAGATGCAAACAATTTGCCTTTATTGAATAACAAGATTTTTTTTCTTTTTTTTCCCGTTTACCTTTTCATACCTATCTTGAGTCTTGTATTTGAAGACTAAATTTTCCATTGAGCTCTGGCCTTTTCAATAGGAAGGCCTGGAATTTCCTTATTTCATTGCATGTCTATCTCTTTGCCTGGAAGATTATGCACACTTTTGCTGGGTACTTGATCCTTGGTTGTCGTCCAAGCTCCTTTGGCTTATGGAGTATCATATTCCAATCCCTCTGATCTTTTAATGTAGAAGCTGTAACGTCCTGTGTGATCCTGATGATAATTCTGCAATATTTGAATTGTTTCTTTCTGGCTGCTTTCAGTATTTTCTCCTTGACCTTTTAATTCTGCAATTTGGCCATAATATTCCTTGAAATTTTCAATTTGGGATCTCTTTCAGGGGTGATCGGTGGATTCTTTCTATGACTTACCCTCTGGTTCTAGGACCTTGGGGCAATTTTCCTTGATGATTTCTTGGAAGATACTGTCCAGGCTCTTTTTCTCATCATGGCTTTCCAGTAGACCAATAATTCTTAGATGATCTCTCTTGTATATTTTTTTCCAGTTCAGTTGTTTTTCCAATGAGATATTTTACATTTTCTTCTTTTTTTATCCTTTAGATTTTGTTTGATTATGTTTTTGGATTTTATCATTTTTATTTAATATTTTAGTTTTCAACACTGATTTCCACAAGATTTTAAGTCACAAATGTTCTCCCCATTTCTACCATGCCCCCCCATTCCAAGATGGCATATATTCTGATTGTCTTATTCCCCAGTCAGCCCTCCCTTCTGTCACCCCACTTCCCCCCCCCATCCCTTTCACCTCACTTTCTTGTAGGGCAGGATAGATTTATATGCCCATTCCCTATATATCTTGTTTCCCAGCTGCATGCAGAACAACCTTTTTTGAGTATCTGCTTTTAAAAATTTGACTTCTACATTCTTGCCCCTCTTCCCTTCCCACCATCCACCCTAGGAAGGCAAGCAATTCAACATAGGTCAGACATGTATGTAAAACATTACATAAAACACTTCCACAATACTCATGTTATGAAAGGCTAACTATACTTCCTTTCATCCTATCCTGTCACCCTTTATTTAATTTTCTCCCTTGACCCTGTCTCTTTTCAAAAGCTTTTGCTTTCTTTTACTTCCCCTCCCTATCTGCCCTCCCTTTTGTCATCCCACCTTTGTTATCCCCTTCCCCTTACTTTCCTGTGGAGTGAGATACCTAATTGAGTGTGTATGTTATTCCCTCCTCAAGTCAAATCCTATGAGAGCAAGATTCACTCATTCCCCCTCACCTGCCCCCTCCTCCCTTCCAACAGAACTGCTTTTTATTGCCACTTTTATGTGAGATAATTAACTCCATTCTATCTCTGCCTTTCTCCCTCTCTCAATATATTCCTCTCTCACCCCTTAATTTTATTTTTTAGATATCATCCCTTCATAGTCAACTCCCCCTGTGCATATAGGAATGTAAACAACACAGTTCAACTTTATTAAGTCCCTTATGATTTCTCTTTTTTGTTTGCCTTTTCATGCATCTCTTGATTCTTGTATTTGAAAGTCATATTTTCTCTTCAGCTCTCGTCTTTTCATTAAGAAAGCTTAAAAGTCCTATATTTTATTGAAAATCCATATTTTGCCTTCGAGCATTATACTCAGTTTTTCTGGGCAGGCAACTCTTGGTTTTAATCCTAGCTCCTTTGACCTCCAGAATATCATATTCTAAGCCCTTTGATCCCTGAATGTAGAAGCTGCTAGATCTTGTGTTATCCTGATTGGGTTTCCTCAATGCCCAAATTGTTTCTATCTGGCTGCTTGCAGTATTTTCTCCTTGACCAAGGAACTCTGGAATTTGGTGACAATATTCCTGGAGTTTTCCTTTTGGGATCTTTTTCAAAAGGTGAGCTGCGAATTCTTTCAATTTCTATTTTACCCTCTGGTTCTAGAATATCAGGACGGTTTGCCTTAATAATTTCTTTAATGATGATGTCTAGGCTCTTTTTTTGATCATGGCTTTCAGGTAGTCCAATAATTTTTAAAGTTATCTCTCCTGGATCTATTCTGTAGGTTAGTGATTTTTCCAATGAGATATTACACATTGTCTTCCATTTTTTCATTCCTTTGGTTCTGTTTTATAATATCTTGATTTCTCATCAAGTCACTAGCTTCCACTTGCTCCAATCTAATTTTTAAGCTAGTATTTTCTTCAGTGGTCTTTTGGACCTCCTTTTGCTTTTGGGTAATTCTGCCTTTCAAGGCATTCTTCTCCTGATTGGCTTTTTGGAGCTCTTGTGCCATTTGAGTTAGTCTATTTTTTAAGGTGTTGTTTTCTTCAGTATTTTTGGGGGTCTCCTTTAGCAAGTCATTGACTTGTTTTTCACGATTTTCTTGCATCACTCATTTCTCTTCCCAATTTTTCCTCTACTTCTCTTACTTGCTTTTCCAAATCCTTTTTGAGCTCTTCCATGGCCTGAGATGAATTCATATTTTTCTTGGAGGCTTTTGATGTAGACTCTTTGACTTTGTTGACTTTTTCTGTATCTTCTTTGTCACAAACAAGGAATCTAGAATTTGAGTTTGAGTTTGAGTCTGAGTTTGTTTTCACTGCCTACTCATGTTCCCAGCTAAGTACTTGACCCTTGAGCTTTTTGTCAGGGTGCGACTGCTTGTAGAATAGAGAGTACTTTGTCCCAAGCTTTAGGCTCCAAGCACTGCTCTTTTCAGAGATACTTCTACTCTACTGTTCCTGCAGGCTCTGTCACAACAATGCTCCTCCTCCCCCAAGAACCAGGACAGTAATCTAGATCCAAGTAGGGCACAGCAAGAGAAACTGCCTCTGTGTCCACAAAGGACTTCTTGCACTCCTGCTCTGATCTGCTGCTATATTCCTCCCACCGTGTCAGGTAGGCACTCTGGATGCAGCTGATGCTGGAGCTCTGGCAGCAGCCTCAGGAGCTTCCTGCTGCTGCCACCACCACTGCTGCACCTCCTCTGCCACCCCCAGGGATGTGGCCAGACCACTCTAAACTTGATCCACAGTTTCCCACTAACCTGTTCTTTGGCATTTGTGGGTTGAGAAGTCTGGTAACTGCCACAGCTCAATGATTCATGGCCCTAGGGACTGTTCTGGCCAGCTCACTCTAGGTCTGGTCTGTCCTGGCTTGACCTATGCTGGGCTGCACTCCGCTCCCAGCACCATGGGATAGACCTTTCCCAGTGACCATCCAGGCTTTCCTGGGCTGGAGACCTGTTTCCTTCTGTTATTTTTTGTGTTCTGTGCTCTGGAATTTGTTCACAGCCATCTTTTTACAGGTGTTTAGAGGGATTTGAGGGAGAGCTTAAGCAAGTCCCTGCTTTCCAGCTGCAATCTTGGCTCTGCCCCTGTTTGATTGATTCTTAATGCCTCAGAGGGTCATTAGCTTCCAGTAGCCCAATTCTAATTTTTAACAAATTGTTTTCATCATATAGCTTCTGTTCCTCTCTTCCTATTTGGCCAATTACTTTTCAAGGAGTTATTTTCTCCTGCTAGGCTCTGTACCTCCTTACCCATTTTACTTTTTAAAGATTTGTGCTCATCAATGATTTTTTTCCATTTGGTTCATTGTATTTTTAAAAGAATTGGTAGATTTTTCTTTGCCCTCTCCAAATTGGATTTTAAAATCCTCCTTGAGCTCCTTCAGGAATGGATTTTTGGCTTGAGGCATGTTCATATTCCTTTTTGAGTTTTCAGATACGAGTATAGTGTCAATGCTGTCCTTTTCTGCATTTGTATTTTGATCTTCCCTGTCTCCATAATAAGATGCTATGATATTTGCTTTTCTAGTTTGCTTCTTCATAGTGGTTGCCTTTTTCTTGGCTTTTAAAGTGAATCTCTGCTTCTCGGTACAAGTGGCTCTGTCCCAAGTTTCTTGCACTGGAAACTATGAGCCTGGTTACTGCTTTTGTGTGCTGTGTCCTTTGGTTTTGTCAGCTAGAAGCTATATAATGCTGCAGCTCACCTGGTGCTGAGCTTGAGTTGGCTGATGTGTGCCAAGGGTTGAGGCCAGGTGAGGTGTTTCTGAGTTTCCTTAGGCTTATACTGGAGCTCACAGCATTGTGTGTGAGGGAGGGGTAGTCTGGATTCTGGAAGCTTCCTCTTCCCCTAGTGCTGCACTAAAAAGCATGATCGCTTCAGCTGTCATCTGTGCTTATGTCTGCCAATTCCCCGACTGTGAAAAAGCACACCTGAGTCCCGTTGTTGGTGCTTGCCAGTTCCACCCCCCTGGGGCTCAGGAACTCCTTCTGGTCTGCTGAGGTGTGTCTTGCTAGGGTGCCTCCCGTTGTGCCCTGGTTCCCTTCTGCCACAGCAAGAGGGTCCCTTCTTCGTAGCTTCCCTGAGCTAAAAGACTGCTATTCTACTTCTGGCTCCTCTGTTCCAGGGTTTTTCCTAGAGAAGTATTCTCTGGGTTATTCAAGGTCAACAAAGGAGGGAAGGGAGCACCTGTGTTTCACTTGGTCATCATGGCTCTTGGAAGTTCAAGGAGGTGATTTTCAAACATTTAGTCTGTGAGCTGATAGCCCCAGGAGTAGCTGCTGCCACAGCCACAGGCCCTGTGCTTCTGTCTCACGTAGCTCTGACAGACTCCCCTCCCATGCTGAAAGGCTTGGGAATCTCTACTCCAGCAGGTGATTTAGCCTGCCAGGAACTGCTTTGGCTCCACTGTGGTTAGGTGTGGGGCTGCTTGTGCTCTGTGATCTCCCAGCTTGGTGCAATAGATCTTTGCTGTTGACCTTCTGGATTCTCCTGGGCTAGAAATCTGCCATACTCTGTCTGCTAGTGGATTCTACCTCCCTCAAATTTGTTCAGATTCATTTTTTTGAGGTATCTGAAAGAATTTGTGAGAGGGCTCAGGTATATCCCTGCTTTGACTCTGCCATCTTGGTTCTACCCCCACAAAATAATCATTATTGTTAAACTTTCACCCTCTCAAACCCACTCCCTAATTTCAAATGAAAGAAAAAAGAAAAACAACCCAAAAGAAAAAAAAAAAACAACCCTTAACAAAAAAGCATAGACAAGAAAAAATCCACAGTGACCATGATAACAACAATATATGTCTCTGCATTTTGAGTCCATCTCTTTTTCTCAGGAACTGATTAACTTGCTTTAGCACATGTCCTCTGATGTCATGATCTGTTGCTATTTTTATCAGCTACAATTTTGTTTTGTTTTTTTTTATCAGAAATATTTTTATCTTTGCGATGTTAATGTCCTCATATAAATTGAAGTCTTGATTCTCCTAGCTTTACTCTATTAGTTCATAGTTCCTAGAAATTCTGAAAGTTCTCAAGTCATTTCTTATGCCACAATAACATTGCATTATATTTATATACCAACATTACATTATATTTGTATTTATGGCATGATAACATTACATTATTTATATACATGTATATGTGTGTGTGTGTGTGTGTATAACTCTTGCCTGAATCAATGGCCAGCCTTCCTTGATACACACACATATCATGGAACAATGAGCCACCCAGTGTTTTTCTGTATCATCTCAAAATGTGCAATCTTTCAGAGCTGAACCATCACTATATTACCCACTAGAAGTGAACCAAGGTCAGAAGATCAAGGGAACTCTATTTTTCCTATTATTTACCATTACATTTATATAATATTTACATTTTTCCTATTATTTACCATTATATTTATATAATATTTATATATATACACATATATGTGTATACATATATGTGTATATATATATGTATATGTATATATGTGTATATATATATATATCTATCTTTTCCCCAATTGTTGGGAATTTCCTTAAAATTCTTGTTCTTGTTCTTTTCTTTTCCTTTTTTTCCTCAATACTAGGAAATTTATTGTGCTTGAATGTATTCTCTCCCCAGGATTATTCCCTCACTTAACTCCCTACCTGTGTGCCTTTTGAGTTTGATATGTTTTGCTTCAAATTCTGAGTGTGTTCGTTTCCTCCTTCCCTGTTTGTATGGTGTTCTAAGGTCCTCCCATTATAGCAAACAGTTAAACACCACTCTTTTCTTGCCCATTTCTGTTTGAGCCTGTTTCTTTTGCCCTCTTATTTATTAGGGTTTTGCTGGAGTAGGTATATGGGAGCTTGGCCAGCTACCTCTATTCAAGTAGCTATCTTTGCAAGAATATTTGGAAAGGAGATTTTAAAGTATGTAATGAATGACAGAGATTGTTTCACAGACTAAAATTCTACTGATGTCAGGTCAAGAGGGATTTGAAAAGCTCAAGAGTCAATTTTTTAAAAAAGTAACAGTTCCAAAGAAGACACATGAAGAGATTGCTATGGTTAAAGAAGGGACTTAATCAACTAAGAGTCTATAAAGGCATATAGAATAAGATGGAAGGACAGTTCAAGGAGAATTAATATAAATATATATTAGAGAAAGGCAAGAATGGTGTCAAAATGAATAGCTCAGACTGAGCTAGAGAGGAAATCCAAGGCAAAGTGCACAAAAGGCCTTTCCTAGGAATTTGACAGTGAAAGACAGAAGAGATATAAGATGATAGTTGAAGGGACAATAGTTTAAATGAAGGATTTTAAGGATAGAGAAATTTGGGTATATTTATAGGTGACAGAGAAAGAGTCAGTGAATAAGAAAATGAAAATGATAAAGAGATAATTAATGAGATAACAGGTCTCAGAGAAAGAATGAAATCAAGTGCACAGGTTAAAGG
>JAQQSZ010012868.1:0-11902 GCA_028646595.1 Phalanger gymnotis | reverse complement strand
GGGCTCTTTCACCACACCAGTCTGTTGCCCCTCCCCCAAATCCCATCGCTCTTATATATTTCCCAGAAGTATAGAACACTTACAAATTTTATTTTCTTCTTCAGTTCTGAATTAATGGTCCCTCCTGGTCCAATTTGTGCAATCACTGATTTGAAAGTATTTTCCAGCTTCAAAAAATAAAAAATAAAACTGGTGTCAAGATGATGGTAAATGGTAAAATATAAAAAAGATACAAAATGACATTTCTTTTACTTAAGCAAATGCACTTTTCAACATAAATCAACAAGCAAATTAAGATACATTCATTCATTCAAGGCATATGATCAAAAATATTGTCTTACCTTAGAATTTCCCATCATAATCAATGTTATCTTCTAAGACGGTACTAATGTTAGTCAAGTGGAAGAGTCTTCACTTATTCATTATCTTTACCTTTCCTTCTTATACTAATTCTTAGTGAACATTGTCAGTTAGCTTACCAACACTTCTTAAGCTAGGAGGAATTCTAACCATAATCTCTCTAGCATCCCAATGTTGCAATGAACATTTCTGACAGCAGAATGGATTTCCATTTGTTTCCATTTTTCAAATTATTTTTGGCACTAAATAAAAGGTCTTTAAAAATCTATCACTACACATTATACCCTGGAAGAACCTTCGTTTCTCTTTGAGTTTCATATTAAAATGACTTGAATGGCACTTATTTTCAAATATGTATTTACTGTTAGATCAAAATTAGTAAAGGTTTAAGGATTCCAAGGCACTTCCATGTGAAAAATTAGACTACTTACCCCTGAAATAACTAAACAATTTTGGTTTTAAAAATCTAAAACTGTTTTTTATTGCATAGTTAGCATATATTACATTTAAGAGACAAACTGAATTTTTTTAAAGGCATTAGCACCTCCAAAGTTTCCCACCTGGTTTAGTTTCTCAGATTGGTCCAAAGAAGAGGTCTCCATGCCATTCAATTCTGTGGTTTTCACTGGATGTAGCTGTTTCTGTGGCTCAGTAGCTAAGGCAGGTTCTGGTAAATGTGTCCTTACTATAGGTGTTGGCATGGAGGATTTGGGTTGTTTTGTTCCAACTTGTGGTGTTTTACCTTACATGTATAAAAGAGAAATGTAAAAAATCTTATCAAAAGCCAAGCTTAACATACTTTCAAGAAATTGACCATTCATCTATCACCACAATCTCCTTATCATCTCATTAATAAAATATGATAAAGAGAAAGGCTATCAACTACTCAAACTAGGGAAGAAATTATTCAATTAGATTCCCACTTGTTTAGTGAGACTTACTTCAACTTCCACTATAATGGTGACAGGCAACCATCATCTAATGAGATTGCACTTTAAAGTGGAAAAAACACATTGGACTGAATATTGGATTCAGCAGTCCGAACACCCGAGATCCAACTTGACAAATGGTAAATGACTTCGGGCAAATAATTTACTTCTCTGAACATCAGCTTCTTCATTTATAAAAGAGAATAAGAATACCTACGCTGTACATATGAAAACAAAGTGGATCTCTCTCACCTGACTACCAAGAGTTAATTTAACTGGGCATTTTCTCCCATGGCTCCATTCATACCCCAAAGCTGTGCCCCTGGTGGAAGAGAAAAATCTTCCCAAAGGGAAAAGTATGACACTTTCATCAAGTGTGTTCTGCTAGATCTTACAAATCTACATTGCCTACCTTTCAAGGATCTGGTGAGGATCAAATAAAACTCTATATAAAAATCACTTTGTAAACCATTAATAATCATTCAGTAAAAGAAAAAAAAATGTTAAGTATTATTATACTGCAAACGATACTGGAGTTCTTCAGGTACTTTTAAGCAGTGACACTATAAAAACCAGATGGGCTACAACGCTGGTGCCAGTAGATAAAACTGTGTTTAGATGATAAAAGCTCATCACTCAATGTATGTTATGCCTACTAAGTCATAATAAGTCTGTGTAGATTTAACCTTCAACTACACTCATTTATTTTTAAGAGGAAGAGGAGGGAAAAAAAATTCTGAATTTGCTACCCATGTTCACACTCTTACCTGCTGGTAACCCCCTCTTCTGTTCACTTGGTAGATTTCGCTTTAAGGTCAACAAAGAACCTGCCCGGGTCTGCTCAACGGCAATGATATCTGAAGCTGCACTCAGCACTTCAAACATAGAAAGAAATCCATATTGCATATATTGGAATGATCGTCCAAATCGCTTTGCAAAGGCCTTTTCGAAATCAGAAAGGAGGATTGGAGAAAAAGCCAAGAGGTCCCTTAGCTCGCTCTTTACCACAGCTGGAAGAATGGGAGGTATCCTGCCCCGGTAAGGTAGTCTTCGACGAGAGCCAGAACTAGAACCAACACTTGCCCTTCCTTTCTGGGCAGAATTTCGAAGCTTGTTACTACTCCTTTGTTTTGCAACCAAACTTGCTATTCCTTTGGTTGTTTCATCTGGAATGGCTAAGAAAAAGGAAAAAAAGGGAACATTAAGACTGCAGCTCCTCCCTGAGCTCCCTATACACATAATCTTTAATTTTATTTGACACTAATTAAACTATTTGTGTGCATGTATATGTGTTTGTATTACATAATGTTTACATTACATACTATGTTATACATACTTACATGCATGTTATATATCATATATACACACATCCAGTTTTAATATTGCCTGGTGTTTTAATTTGAACTTGGGATGGCCCAAATGATTAAAAAAAAAAGAAAAAAATAAGAGCCAGAAAAATCTTTAGGGATCATATCTAGTCTTTTCCTTCTGCCTGTACATCCTGCTTTTTGTTTATTTCAAGGTTAAGCTTTCCAGAGGATAAAAAGGAGAAGCACAAATGTTGCTTATTAACTCCTAGAAGATTTGAAATCCATGTAAAATGATTATATTTATCAATATTATTTCTCCAGAGATCTATTAGAGACAATACAGTATAAGTGATGGACTTGGCAGTCAGCAAAACCTAAGCCTGAATCTTGCTTCACACAGTTAGTAGCACCATAATGCTGGACAAGTCACTTAACTTCTCTGGGCCCCAGTTCCCTCATCTGTAAAATCAGTGGGTTGGATCTGATAACCTCAAAAGTACCTTCTAATTCTAAATCTGTGATCCCACAAATCAGAACAAAACTGTATGTAAATCCTGCTGGTGAACATTTACTAGATGTGTGACCCTGGGCAAGCCATTTATCATCTCTAAACCTCATTCTTCTTAATCTGAAGCCTGTATGAAGTGCCCCATGGTTTGGCAAGTCCCTGCCAAAAGAGGGCAAAGTCTGGCTTCTAATAGAGTCTCAGTAACAGATGGCATCTGATTTTTGAGGACCACACTCAGTGATAAATTTTTTGGACATGACAACCAATTGAAGAAAAATGCAAAATAAAAATAGCTTTTAGTTATGCATGCCTTTCCCAACTTCTGCTTCTTCAATGAAAATGATTAAGTGGAAGAAATGAGGGCAGAGGGTGTTAAGAAGTAGTTTTTAGACCCTCTATAAGAATTAACTTAAGGTAAGAACCTTCTCCAATGACATATCAGAAGAACTGAATTTCGTCGGTTTTGGCTTTCTTGATATAAATGAAATCAGAAGAGAGGCGAAGTAAATAAGCTGTCAGAGGTGATTTTATCATTCTTCCAAAGGCATTTGAGACACTTTATGGGATATCTAGTCATATTCCATCAAGGTGCTCATATTAACTATTTTTATGAAAGATCACATACAAAAATATCTGTAGCACGTGCATCAACACCCACAGAAGGCAAAGGGATACCATTTCTACAAAGCACTCAACGAGAACTTAATAATGGAAGGCATAATTTGATACACAGTGATCTCAAGGCAAAAGCAGGAGTAGGTGATGCCCAAAGGGCTATTAAAATGTGCATACCCTTTGACCCAGAAGTACCACTTCTAGGGCTGTATCTCAAAAAGATCATACAAATGGGAAGAGAGCCCACATGTACAAAACTATTTATAGCAGCTCTCTTTGTGGTGGCCAAGAACTGGAAATTGAGGGGATGCCCATCCATTAGGGAATGGCTGAACAAGTTGTGGTATACGAATGTAATGGAATAGTACTGTGCTATAAGAAATGATGAGCAGGTAGACTTCAGAAAAACCTTGAAAGACATAGATGAATTGATGCTGAGTGAGGGGAGCAGAACCCTGAGAACATTGTACTCAGCTACAGCCACATTGTACGATGACTAACTTTGACAGATTTGGCCCTTCTCGGCAATGCAAGGTTCTAAAACAACGCCCAAAGGCTCATGATGGAAAATGCTCTCCACATCCAAAGAAAGAATTACGGAGTCTGAATACAGATTGAAGCATCTTATCTGCTCTCCTTTTTTGTTTTGTTTTGTTTCTTCTTTCTCGTGGTTCATTCCGTCAGTTATAATTCTTCTTTGCAACATGACTAATGTGAAAATATATTTAATGTGAATGTGTATAATCTATATCAGGTTGCATGCCATCTTGGGGAATAGAGAAAGAAAGGGGGGAGATAATTTGGAACTCAAAAGTTTGTGAAACTGAATGTTGTAAAGTAAAAATAATTTTTTTTAAAATGTAAAGCACATCCAACTACAGTACTATTGGTAGTAGGAATGGAGAATAAACTTGCATTTCAAAACAAAAAAAAAGTAGGATTAGGTGGACAGAAAAAAAATACACTGGAAAATATGGCTCAGCAGTAAGGAGAGAAGCCAAGGACTGTAAACACACAAGCCTCACCTCTATATACCACGAATACTTCCTTTGAGAAAAGAATCATAAGATGTTGGATGTGGTAAGCACCAAGTAACATAAGAAAAATGATATTACTGATAGGAAATGACTTGTTACTGATATAGGAGTTATTCTCAGATCAAGTGTCTGTGTACAATCAAACCTAGGGCTTGTTAAAGCAATGATTAAAATACAAAACTAGAAAGAATAAACATGAGAAAAAGGAAGGGCAATTATAATAATTTCAGCCTGACCTATTTACACAAGTTCTTGATGTAGTTACCTGGGGAATTCATGGATGAAAGAACATCAACACAAAAATCATAATCCTTTCATATAGAAGTTCAACAGATGTAAATATATTGCTGTAATGACCAAGAATCTAAAAACCATCTTAAGCAAAAAATACTTGTCAAGCAGAAAATATAAGATAATCAAGAGCCAGCACCAATAAAGAAGATAAACCTAAAATCACATGGAAAAGGATAGTGGAAGATCATGAGCACAGTGCTGCCTCACAAAACAGAAGCAGTGAGAGGGCCTGTTCTGAGAGAATTTAAGGATGAAAATGGAAGGAGGTCAATAAACAGAAGACAACAAAGATTTTTCTCATCCACTTTTCACCATCAAGGACAGGGGAGCTAAAGGGCATTTGGACTTCAAAAGCAGTCTTGGTGTGACAGTATGGGAGGGGGTTATGGGACTGAAGGGAACACAAAGACTTTGAAAAGTAGCTGGCCCCAGTCACCTGTACGAGAGGAGGTCAGTACTAGAGCTGACAATTTTAAACACACTGCAATTATCTATTTTCAAGGAATCTAAAGGAAGTCAGGGTAACAAAAGCAGGGAAAGAATCTTGGAATCACCAAAAATAAGACAGAGAACATCAATGACTACCAAACCACACATGTACTTCATCTATAAAATTCTGACAGTCTACACATGCATCAAGGTAAACCTTGGCAGGGGATATCAGAAAAGGAGGCAAGTTTTCAAAAGCAATATTCATAAGCTGACTGCATCATTATTATCACACAACTAACTGAGATGCATAGATGGGCAGCAAGGTGGCACCAGGCCTGCAGTCAGGAAGACCTGAGTTCAAATGTGACCTCAGATACTTTCTAGCTGTGTGACCTGGGCAAGTCACTTAACCCAATTTGCCTGTTTCTTCCTCTGCAAAATGAGCTGGAGAAAGAAATGGCAACTCACTAGTATTTTTTCCAAGAAAACCCCAAATGGGTTCATGAAGAGTCAGACAGGACTAAAAAACAACTGAATTACAACAAATAGAAAACCCAAGGTTCCCCCTAGGCCTGACAGTTTGTTGACTAAAACAAGCTAGAGATGGGCTCCCAATTCAAAGAGTTTAATCATCCACACAGGATAAAATAAGTGACTAAAGAACGTCTATATCATAACATCAGTTGGATGGGCAACCTACATAGATCACGTCTATAGTACGTTTTATCTTGGACAAATACTGCAAATGTACGATGAGTTGCAATCAAACTTCAACAGAAAAAGGGAAATGAAGTGGATAGCCTTTGGGTAATGATGTAGTATATTTCAAAACACTAAGCTCTCTCTGAAACAAAGGCCCACCTTTTTAATATCAATATTCTTCTGGTGAAGTTTTATGGCTACAAATTACAGAATACTAGAGTCTCTGAGTGATTGAAATTGAGGACAGTGGACAGGCACATGGTGGGTGCAGGTAGGTTGTGACATATTACAAACACAGAATTAAAGGAGAAGTGGAATGTCACCAAAAATGTAAAATACTGGTTGCTTGTATAAGAGATAACCAATGGACAGCCCACGCCCTCACTGTATCCTCACAGCATCAAGAATAAAGAAGAAAAACCCCCAGAATGTTGGGTGAACCGTTCACTGAATTTTTGGAAAGACGCAGGATAAGCAGGCATAGCTCGGTTGTGCCTTGCATCACGGTGCACGACTGTCAAAACCCTAACATTCACGGACCTCACGGGATTCCTACAAGTACTTTGTAACCTTTAATGTTGCATCAGTGACCTTATCGGGCTCGGCTTTCTCTGGCACGGACCCCAGATGTGGGGACCCCCTTCTCCCAGTTTCCTCTAGCCCTAACTCCTGTGCCAGCTCCGAGGGTCGTCTTCATCAAGGGCGCATGCCCTGGGGCTCTGCGGCCTACCTTTGAGGATGACGGTGCCATCTCCGCAGGGGCAGACGCTCACCACGTCCGGCATGTCCAGGACCAGCTCCATGGTGGACCGGTAGCCCAGGACGCGGAGCGGCAGGTGGCTGCCCACCATGTACAGGTACTCCCTCTCCAACTGCTGTGGGCTCAGGCCGTCCTTGGTGGAGATGAGCAGGGAGCGGATCTCCTTCCGCAGACACTCCTGGATCTTCTCTTGGTCCGACATACTTCCTCCCCTAGAGGACGGCGACACACACGCGGGAGAAGAGAAATTTCACAATTTTACCATCAGCGGTTAATAAAAAGACGGGGGCAGGCGAGTTAACAGACAGCCATGGCAGCCACTTGCTCCCTTCAGCGGCTCCAGCCGACTCGGCGTTTATTAAGCACCTGCTGCGGGCCCGGCACCAGGAACAGGAGGGAAGGCCGCGTTGGCCCCCGCCCCTCCCGCCCCGGTCGAGGACTCCCAGACCCCGAGTCTGATCTTGGGGAAGCGTTCTCACAACACGAGGCGGCCCCGCGGGGGTGAGGGTGAGGACCCTCGGCCAGCTCTCCTCCTCTCACCCCAGGGGCCGTCCCGCCGTTTTCCAACGCCAGCCCCGCCCGCTCCTCTGCCTACCCCAGCCACCTCCTGCCCCAGCCCCGCACTTCCACCGTCACGCGGGCCCGACCCCAGCCCCGCAACGTTCGCCCCCCAGCCTGCCACCCCTCAACGTCCGCGCACGGACCCAACGTCTCGTCAGGCGGAGGCCGCAGGGCCGGGCCGGGCATGGGCGTAGCGGGGGGCGGGGGGGCAGCCTTTCCCCACCGCTCACCGGCTGAGCTGGGCCGCGAGGCTCCGGCTAGAGGTCTGCTCGCCTCCCTCTCCGGCTGCCGCCTCCTCGGGCTGCCCGCGGTCCGGTGCGCGCGGCGAGGCGGGCAGAAGAGCGAACTGTGAAGAAAAGACCTCGCGCCTGCGCAGCGGCGCCCGCCCGTCCAGACGTCCGGGACGCGGGACGCCGAGCTGCCGGCGGGAGGCTGCGCGAGGCGGCCGGAGCCCCCGGGACTGTTGGGACGCCACGAGGCCGCAGGACGGGGCCAGGAGCGGGGGCGTCGCCGTCCTCCCCCGCCCCCCCCCGTGGCCCGGCCACGCGCGTTCGCGTCGTCCGAGGCGCGGGCCGCTCTATGGAGGGCCGTGGACCGGGAGCTCGCCGGGGCTGCGGCGGCGGTCGGGGGCCGGGAGGTCGGCGTGGGGCCCGCGGCCTCGGCGGCGACGCCGGGAATGGGGAACCGGCAGCTCGCCCTTCTGGCCCCGGAACCCGGCCCCGGGCTGGCGGCCGTTGGCCCTGGCGGCGGCGGCAGCCGATGGGCCGTGCGGAGCGGAGGCGGGGGCGGCGGCAGGGGCAGCGGCGGGCGCGGGCAGGGTCATCTCAGGGCGGCTGGGAGCTGAGCGAGGCCGGAGCCCAGACACTAGCGGCACATCCCCGGCGGGAGCAGGAGAAAAGCTGCCCCGACGACTGAAAGCAACCCGGAGGAGGAAGGGCTGGGGCGGGGGCAGGGGCGGCGGAGGCCACATGAGCCCTTGTGCTTGGCCGGGTCCCAGCTCTGCTCCTCTCGGGGCATGTCATCTAGGGGCTCTGCTCTCTCCCCTGGACGGTGCCAGGTGGTGCCGACCCCCGCCCACCCACGTGATATCCACTTTGGAGGGGCTGGGGCTCAGGAGAGTGAAGTAAGGGGTCTAGACCTCCAACTCCACCCCTGCCCAGTGAAAAGCTGAACCCGCGTGGGGAAACAGCAAACAACGCACGGCAGTAGCCTCACTAGAGAGCCCTGGGCGCTGATGCAGATTCTGGAGTTCGGAATCTGGCGAGTGCCGGCACTAATTCCACCCTCAGCTCAAATCCCGCATCCCTAAGAGGTCCCACAGGGCCTAGTGCCACTTGGGTGTGTGTGCTCTGCAGAGGTGGTGTCTGCCTAGAAGCCTCTTGGACAGACTTCTAGGGTGAGCTCTCCTTCCCTAGAAAATGCCTTACACTTCAGAGTAGCCCACTGATTGTTAGTGATAGTCATTTAAGATCATTTGAACCGTAATAAGGGCCAAAGCCTGCTTTGCTCCAAAAATGCCCTTTCTTGTGTCAGCAACTTTAAGACCAGATGAGGCTGACCAGGAGCATTCTCTCCTTTTGTAACTACTAAAGGATAGCTTACCTGAGACCAGACCTTGTCCTGAGTAGTGGGATTTCTCTTAGCTTGGTATCCTATGGACATAGGCTATACTGGGGAGACACAGATATCCTGGGGTCACAATTTCAATTGACACTTTGTCAATTGTCTTACTGTATTTACAACTTATTCAACTAAGAAACTGTCTCATGCTGCTATTGTTAAACACATATGGAGACCATAAAGCTGAAAGACATCCTGAGTAGGGATTGTTCTAAAATGTACAAAAAGGCTTGCCGTTTAATAAGGCAGCCAGAATTTATGTTCTGGCATCATGCATGCATGTATTCTCCTAGCTTTACAGGAATAAACAATATGAATTTATCTTGTAGCCTGTTTGCCTCTTTTAACCAAACTGTAAGGTTGACATTAGCAATTATTTTTTCTTGCCCCCAGAAGAAATCCTTTTTACAGCTTCAACTCATTGTTCCTAGTTCTGCTGCTTTCTGGGAAGAAGGAGAACAAGTCTAATTCCTCTTGCAGGTGAAAAGACATTTGAAGACAGGTGTAAACATCCTCATTTCCTTCTGCCAATGCTAAGCATGGTCTCCAGTACCTTTGCCAAGGTAGCTGTCCCCCACTCTGGACGTTTTTTCCAGCGTGTCCTTAAAATGTGACACCTGAGTTTGCAGACCATTTCCTAATGTTTGGTTCTGACACACCTTTTTCAATTTATTATAAAATTATTTTTAAATTTTGAGTTCTCTCCCTTCCTCCTCCCCTATCCCTACCCAGTGAGAAGGTAAACAATATACCAATTTACTTGTGAAATCATGCAAAATATAGTTCCATATTTTTAAAAAATACATAGTGAGAAAAGTATAACTCAGTTTGCATCCAAAGTTCGTGAGTTCTCTGTCTGGAAGTGGATAGCATTTTTTTTTTTTGTCCACAAGACCTTCGGAATTGTGTTTTAGATCTTTGTATTGATGAGATTAGCCAAACCTTTCACAGTTCACCTTCGGTACAACATTGCTGTTAATGATCTTGAGGTTCTCACTTCACTTTGTATCAATTTGAATAGGTCTTGACATGTTTTTCTGAAACCATCCCCCTCCTCATGTTGAGGGTTGAGGGAGCCAAGTTCTAGGAACCCCAAGACCGGAGTTCCGAGATGGAGTCATTGAGAGGGAGTGTCCCTCAAAGACCTGAGTACTGGAGAGGGTTGGGGGCTGTCTGGAATGAATTCACAATCTCAAGCATTCTTTAAGTCAAGGTGGCAAAGATTTATTACACTTTACAGTGGGCAAGAGTTCTTAGGGAACCGGCAACCTTACAGGGGTGCAGGGAAAGTTTAAATACGAGATTTGGGGGTGAAACCTGTCAATTAGGTGTTTTGGGGTAGGATTAGGGAGTGGTTAAGGGGTGTTCTCTTCTTAAAGGAACATGCACTTTTTATATCTACTGTACAGGTATCTTACCCAAAGTTCACTGGGAAATAGCCCAAGGTCGGGGGAGATCTGGAGGTGTGGTTTTGACTGCGAAACCTGACTAAGTCAACTAGTGGTCAGGGCTGACTGGAAATATCCAGATAGTTTCCATCAAAGGTCTTGTTAGACAAGATGAATGTAATACATTTGACTATGTCTAGGATACATAACAGTAAGGTTGGTAAATAGTAAATATTGTTATGTCCCAGTGCACAGCCAATTAGCACGTACACAAAAGAGACCAATAAATTCTATATGTGCAGCTGGTCGCAGTGTCGGGAGTGGAGATAAGTGTTTTGCTAAAATATGCTGCTCTTGAACTGGAGAGGAACTACTAGGGCCAATGCTGTGAAGCTAAGGAGAGAGGTTAGAACTGGATGTGGTTTTGGAATTGGAATCCAGGCACAGGCACCCAAGCAGAGGCTAAGTAGAAATGTTAGAATTAGGGTCCAAGCACAAGCACCCAAGCACCCCATCACTCACTTCCTATAGCACAATAGTACTCCATCACAATCATATGCCACAACTTGTTCAGCCATTCCCCAACTGATGAGCATCCCTCAATTTCCAACTCTTTGCCACCACAAAAAGAGCTGCTATAAATATTTTTGTACATATGGGTCCTTTTTAAATATATATACATATATTTAGTTTTCAACATTCATTTCTATAAGACTTTGAGTTTTGAACTTTCTCCCCCACCTTCTCACCCATCCCCAAGACAGGATGAAATCTGATATAGGTTCTACTTATGCATTCATATTAAACATTTTCACATTAGTCATGATGTAAAGAAGAATTAGAACTAATGGGAAAAAAACACAAGAATGAAGAAACAAAAGGAGAGCAAATAGTATGCTTCAAACTGCATTCAGATTCCAAAGTTTTTGCTCTGGGTATGAATAGCATTTTCCATCATGAGGCTTTTGGAATTGTCTTAGATCCTTACATTGCTGAGAATAGGGCAGTCTAAGGGCAATCATCACACAATGTAGCTGTTACTGTGTACAGTGTTCTGGTTCTGCTCACTGCTCTCAGAATCAGTTCATATAAGTCTTTCCAGGTTTTTCTGAAGTCTGCCTACTCATCATTTCTTATAGCACAATAGTATTCCATTGCATTCATATACCACAACTTGTTCAGCCATTCCACAATTGATGGACATCCTCTCAATTTCCATTTCTTTGCCACCACAAAAAGAGCTGCTATAAATATTTTTGTACATGTGGGTCGTTTTCCCATTTTTATGATCTTTGGGATACAGGCTTAGAAGTGGTATTGCTGGGTGAAATGGCGTGCATTTTTTTAGCCCTTTAGTCATAGTTCCAAATCGTTCTCCAGAGTGGT
>JAQQSZ010012867.1:0-11902 GCA_028646595.1 Phalanger gymnotis | reverse complement strand
TCTATATCTATATCTATATCTATCTATCTATCTATCTATCTATATATATATATATATATGTGTGTGTGTGTGTGTGCGTACATATACACACACAATCCCTCTACATATATATTCCCTTCAACTACCCTATACTGAGAAAGGTCTCATGAATTACAAATATCATCTTTCCATGTAGGAATATAAACAAAATGGTTCAACTTTAGTAAGTCCTTTATGATTTCTCTTTCTTGTTTACCTTTTCATGCTTCTCTTGATTCTTGTATTTGAAAGTCAAATTTCCTATTCAGCCCTGGTCATTTCATAGGAATGCTTGAAAATCCTCTATTTTATTGAAAATTTGCATTTTGCCTTGGAGTGTAATACTCAGTTTTGCTGGGTAGGTGATTCTTGGTTTTAATCCTGGCTCCTTTGACCTCTAGAATATCATATTCCAACCCCTCTGATCCCTTAATGTAGAAGCTGCTAGATCTTGTGTTATCCTGATTGCGTTTCCACAACACTCAAACTGTTTCTTTCTGGCTGTTCATAATATTTTCTCCTTGACCTGGGAACTCTGGAATTTGGCTACAATATTCCTAGGAGTTTTCTTTTTGGTATCTTTTTCAAGAGGCGATTGGTGGATTCTTTCAATTTCTGGTTCTAGAATATCAGCACAGTTTTCCTTGAAAATTTCTTGAAAGATGATGTCTGGGCTCTTTTTTTGATCAAGGCTTTCAGGTAGTCCAGTAATTTTTCAATTTTCTCTCCTGGATCTGTTCTCCAGGTCAGTGGTTTTTCCAGTGAGATTTTTCACATTGTCTTCCATTTTTTTGTTTTTTTGATTCTGTTTTTTATAATTTCTTGGTTTCTCATGAATTCTACTTTTTCTCCACAAAGTTTCTCATAAAGCTTCTACTTACTCCAATCTAATTTTTAAGGTAGTATTTTCTTCAGTGGTCTTTTGGACCTCCTTTTCCATTTGGCTCGTTCTGCCTTTTACGGCATTCTTCATTGGCATTTGGGAGCTCTTTTGCCATTTGGGTTAGTCTATTTTTAAGGTGTTATTTTCTTCAGTATTTTTTTGGGTCTCCTTTGGAAAGTCATTGACTTGTTTTTCATAATTTTCTTGCATCACTCTCATTTCTCTTCCTGGTTTTTCCTCTATTTCTCTTACTTGCTTTTCCAAATCCTTTTTGAGGTCTTCCATGGCCTGAGATCAATTCATGTTTTTCTTGGAGCCTTTTGATATAGGATCTTTGACTATGTTGACTTTTTCTGGCTGTACGTTTTGATCTTCTTTGTCACCAAAAAAGATTCTATAGTCCGAGTCTGAGTCCTTTTAAACTGCTTGTTCATTTTCCCAGCCAATTTGACTTTTGAGCTTTTGGTCAGGATATGACTGTTTTCAGAGTAGAGAGTGCTTTGTCCCAAGCTTCAGGAGTTTTGTGCTGCTGTTCTCTGAACTACTATTCTGAGGCGTTATGATATTCCTCTCCTGGCTTGTGTTCTTGGGAACTCTGGAAGGGAAGAACTCCTTTCTGTCATGTAACTACCAGGAGGACTCCCTCTCCAGAGTCACCACAAGCTCTGTCACACCAGTTGTCCTCCTCCCCCAAGAACCACCAACCAGCACCACTACCCACATCCAAGCAGGGCAAAGCAAGAGAACCCTGCCTCTGCACCAGCAAAGTGCTCCCTGTACTCCCACTCTGATCCGCTGCTTGATTTCTCCCACTATGTGGGCCCAGGGCTCTGGAAGCAGCTACTGCTGGAACTCTGGAAGCACCATATCATACTTTTGATTATATTGAGCTTGTAACCCACTGATGCCCTCAATTTTTTCAGATGAATTGCTATTTAGCAATTTTCCTCAATCTTACATTTCTGAATTTTATTTTTTGTAAACACATATAAGATTTTATATTTTATCTATTAAATTCACCTTATTAGATGTAATCCATTAATCTAGTTTGTCTAGTTCTTTTGGGATCCCAACTATTACCTAATATGGAAGCCAACCCACTTACCTCCATTTAGTCTGCAAATTGGATAAGCATGCCAATTACGGCTTTCTCCAAGGCATTGATAAAAATTCTGGATAGCACAGGACTAAGGCAGATCCCTGCTGTATAATACTAAAGACTTCCCTCGAAGTTTCCTTGGGCCCAGGAAAGACTCTGCATAGTCCAACTCGATTGATCCTATATAGTACTTGCTTAGCCTACTATCACAAAGCTCATCTGTTTACATGGATAGTATGAAATAACATATATTCAGAAAATACATGTGTATAAATACAATGTAGATATGTATATTAATACATACATATATGTTTATAGCAGAATTTCATGATGTAAAAGGTTGAAGGGAGCCCAAAAGCTATGTAGTCCAGTCTTTATTTCACCAAGAATCCCTTCTATAATATCCTGACAAGTAGTTTCTTTTTGAAGACCTCTAATGAGAGGAGACTGACTACCTCCCAAGAAAGCTCATTTCACTTTTGGACAGCTCTGTTAGGAAGATTTTCCTTACATTTAGGCTGTTGATTTCTCTGTAGCCTTCTTCTTAGGTTAAGCAGACTATGTCAAATTCTTCTTTAAATATGTAAGGGAAGATCTCATGTATGTCCCAACTCTTTATTCTCCAGGCTAAATACTTCTAATTCTTTTAGCTGAGTTTCATTTGGCTTATGTTCCAGCCATTTCAGGCTACTGGTTGTTTTTGCTTTTGCTTTTTCTGGGCACCTTTCATTTTTTTTGTCTTTGCTATAACATGGTATACAGAAATGAACAAGATACTCTAGATTAGTCTGATTAGGGTAGAGTACAGTAGACCCACAATTTCCTTTCAATATTGACCACCAATTATGAATCACTAGTGACCTGTTTTATTTCTTTCTGTAGCTTGTGGTGTAGTTCATCTGGGCTTGCTCACTTGAACTTACTGAGTTGGGCACTGTCCTCAGTCATTTGGAGTTTCAACTCCCTAGAATTGACTCACAAGTTTCTCCCCAAAATCCATCAAAACAGCCTGTGGAAAAGGAGAGAAAAGATGGCTTACTATGAAGCATTTACTAAGTACCTACTATGTACCAAGCACTATATAAGCACTTTACAATTATTCTCATTTGATCCTTACAACAATCTTGTGAGATAGGTTTTATTATTATCCTTATTTTATAGTTGAGGGAGACAGGGGTTAAGTGACTTGCCCAAGTAACTGGTCACATAATAAATGTCTGAGACCAGATTAGAATTTAGGTCTGTTCTGAATTCACATCCAGCTCTTCTGACTGTGCCACCTTGCTGCCTAGGAAGAGATGAAAGGAATTGAAGAGGGAAAAGATTTAAAGAAGTCAAGTCAAATTAATAAATACTTATAAAGTTCCTACTATTTGCTAGACATTGTACTAAATGCTAGGCATACAAAGAAATGCAAAAAACCCAGTTTCTGCTTTCAAGAAATTAATAGTCTAATGGGGGAGACAAAAAAACAATTGGGTACAGACAAGATATTGTTTATTGTTTGTCCTTTATTCTTGAAGGGGACCAATAACATCAGCGGGGTGATGTTTTGACTTGCAAATGAACTGGTTTTAAGTGAGGCAGAGCTGTGTGAAGTCATCATTCTGACTCTCACCTCCAGAGTCATCTGAGTCCAGTGGCATAGGTCAAGTGACATAGGTCAAGATGGCTGGCATTGGCCTAGGATGCATTGGGAGACCTTGGTCTTTTAAAGCTAAGGTCTTTCCTAGGTCTCAGTTTGTCAGGCAACACCTATTCAGTGATTAAAGGTTAGGTAAGAATTGAGACAAAAGATGACCTAGTTTGCCATCACAAAAGAGTTAATCCGAAAGTGGAAGATCCTCAGAGTATCTGAGTAGAATAGAAAACAATTGCTATTTATACTCACTCTGAGTCATCAAAACCCAAACAATGAGCCAGGGAGGCTTGGGCTGGGGTCTATTACTGGTCTCTCAATGAAAACCAAAGTGATTTGGGTTTAAAGACATAGTCAAGTAGCTCCATTTGAATCACATTGGGCATTTTCAAAGCCTGTTTTTTCAGAGCTATATTTCAAGAAATCATAAATGAAAACTATAGAAGCCATAGAGTTAATAGTCCCAGCTTTTTTTTAAATGACAAAATAAATAAATTGGGGGAAAAATCTAGTCCCCCAAACCCCAAAATACCTTGTGAAGTATATCATAAAAAATTGTATTTCTTAGAACAGAGCACCCATATTTAAGGGTATTATTCCCCATGTGTAGGAGGAGAAGGAAAAATAGCAGCATTGCCTAACTCTAACTGGATAGTTGGGTCCCCAGGGGACAGCTATTACTCCTCACAGATTACTGTTTATCACTCTTTCTCAAAGAAGGCCTATGATGTCATGAGGGTAATGACTTGACTTGTGAATTTGATTTAAGGGAGGCAGAGCTGCACAAAGTCATCAGTCTCACTCTCTCCTACAGAGTCATTAGAGTCCAATGGCAAGACATAAGTCAAGAGGACTCAGAAACAAGATATAAACAAAATGAGTTGGAGATAATCAACAGACAGATGGTAGTAGGGTGGATAGTGAAAGGTTTCATCCAGAAGGTGGGATTTTAGTTAAGGGTTGAAAGAAGCCAGGCAAGTCAAGGAGGCAGAGAGGAGGAGGCATGGGGGATAGCAAGAGAAAATGCACAAGATGAAGAGTCTAGAGTTCGAGGGACAGCAAGGATTCTGGAGTCACTGGATCTCATAGTATTTATAGGAGATTAAGGAATAATAAGACCGAAAGGGTAGGAATGGGCTAGCTCATGAAGGGTTTTAAAAATCAAACAGGATTTTGTGTTTGATTCTGGAGGTGATATGGAAACTTTGGAGCAAAATAGGATATCTATGAAAGTGAGGAAGGGAAAAAAGAGAAAAGCTGCAGGGAAAGGAAGAAAAGCTAAGAATTTCTTTTGTCCTTTAAAATATAGTTTCAGTTTGCTTGACTTACTTGAGGCAGACTGATCTACTGGGAAGCACTGAAGTTGAAACCAAAAATTCTGGGTTCAAATCCCTTTTGAAAAAAAACACAGCCTTTCTTGGACTTAATTTCCTTATTTGTACAATGGGGCAGGTTGACTAGGTGATCTATAAGATCTCATCCAGCTCCAAATCTGTGATTCTATGGTAACGTGGGTTGACCCCTTCATCTCTATCCAAAACATATTGATTCAGAGCAAAGCCTGAGTGGTACTTGCATCCTCTTCCCTACTCCATGACAATGACAGGAGAGTAGATTGTGATGTTAGTTTAAAGCTGGATAAATAGATAGTACGTTCATCAAACTTGCAGGAGGCACAAAGTGCAAAGGATAGCTAATATTCAAGATGATAGGATCCAAAAAAGATTTTGATAGATTAGAACACAGGGCTGAGCACAATAAGATGAAATTAATAAGAATAATAGTCTTACATTTGGGCGCAAAAAAACAACTTCATGTGTATAGATGGGGGAAAAGATGGATAGAAAGAAATGGTTTTTTAAAAGATCTGGGGGTTTTAATGGACTGCAATCTCATTATGAGTCAACAGTGCGATATTGAAGCCAAAAATTCTTAATGCAATCTTAGGATGCGTTAAGAGGGTTATAACATTTGTTTTTGTATGTGGAAAACAAATACTCATTGGTTAATGTTTAACAACTGTCTCTTCAAAAATGCGCAACACATTTAGTCTCAACTACATTATTAACATTTTCACTATCACTTTCTTAAATCTAAATCAGTAGAATTGAACTCAAGTAGAAATAGAAGCCAGTAATCTGTACATAAAGCTGTGCAGACACATACTGACTTCATTTGAAAGTGTAATATTACATCAATGTTTTATTGTATCTACTTATTTTGTTAAATATTCTCCAGTTGCACTTTAATCTGCTTTGGGGAGCACTCTAAAGTGTTGTGGGCCTCCTGTTTGATACCTCTGGTCTAGGAAAAAAAGAATAAATCAAACCTTGATTATCAGCATTCGCCAATTTTTTGAGATAAAATGCTCACAGTGAAAATTTAACAATTGGCTTGTGTGAGCTGGTATGATCTGGCTCCAGCACATCCCTGTTGATATCATATAGTTTCCCTCCTTTATTCCCTCCTTTGGGAAGGCCCTAGACATGAGCCAATACCTAAGTCTTAAATAGTTTTTGAAGGCTGCTGCATCAGGAAAGTAACAAGCCAAAGAGTATGAGAAAAGGAGCCTCACTTCTCTTCTAAGTGGTCAGGCTTTTAAAGGATTTAATTATGTGCATGGGTCCTAAGCATACAGTCTTCTTTGAGGAAAGGCTGTAAATGCATTGTCCCAATCCCTCTGGTCCCAGAAATGACTCCTTATTGTTAAGCTTACAGACTTAAACTATTTTACTCCATAGCATGAAGAGTATGACAGGTTCTGACATGGTCAAGGAAAAGGAAAGTAGAATCTAAGTTGAAAGAACGATAAAACAAATTCAAAGTGGTTTAGCTGATGACGAATGAATCATGTAATATTTTGCTATGTAGTATTTCATGTAAAGTCAGGGTTGGAGTTCATATATTGCTATAATCCTAAACTTAAACAAGCATGGTGAAGGAGAATGGTTCATGATCACGATCTTGTAAGACTTCTTTTTTTTCTTAATACTTAACATTTTTTCTTTTAAAATTACAAATGCCTGTGATAAAACTAACATGCTAATATCTGTAGCAGGGAACTGGCTCTCGATTCAGCAAGTAAGTCACATGGTAGTGGATATTTCTTCACTTTATTTCTTCCAGTTTTTCCTTTTTATTTTTGCTCTCCTTACTGACTGCTCCCATACTTTCCTCTACCAAGGGCAATTCCATTTATTGGCATCTGTTCCCCTTAAACTATAACTGAAATAGTACAGGACGCTGGCATCACAAATGAAGACGAGTATGTGAAATATGGTGCCCTGACATGTTGCTTTCACACGCTGCCTATTTTGAGGACTTGTACAGAATGTTTAGCCAACGCCATCATCCAATGGCTTGCTGCTCAGAATGCTCTTATTCTTGGAACGCAAACTGGATCTGTGATTGTGTGATTCACTAGTCCAAGCTGTGAAAACAGATTCTTCATTAGCCTGGCATCGCTGTCATTATGGTGATATGTTTCATTCCATGGAATGAGTGAGCGTTTTCCAACGCAGACCAAAATAGCATCATGTGTCTAGCTAGCTCTCCAATATGCATAGCAAAGATGCAATGTGGAGAGTTTAAATTGTAGTTCCTTGGAAGAGTTATGTGTACATAGGCCATGGATCTCAAGTCTTCCTTTACCTTTCACCCTCAAACCTTTTGCTAAGCTGCCTAGGAACATGGATTGGTCTTTTGTAATCTTCTGATTTTTGGAATCTTCTATGACAAAGATCTAGATTCTCAAGGTCTCACTCTCTTGCCCATATAATACCTTGGTATAATTCTAGGATGGGAGGGCATAGACATCTAGCAAGCCTATCTAGCCAGAAGACCAGTAGATGATTTTAGAGATGATGGATGGTTATAATGAGAATCTATGTCTATCTTACCTCCCCATGATCATTTTCTTGCATATATCCCCACAAGAAGATTCCTTTTATACTGTGAAGTATTGGTTTCAAATGCTCTTTTATTTATTTTAAAACATCTTAGGTCAGGAGCAATACCGAACTAATATATCTATATATATCTATAGATTGATAGGTAGATAGACAGGTAGACAGGTAGATAGATTGATATCTTTACCTGTAAATCATTTTTTTGAATGACAGTGTGGTGTAGGGGATAAAATGCTGAACTTGGAGTGAGAAAGAGCTGGATTCTAGTCCTGTCTCAAACTCTTACTAACTGTGTTACTTAGCACTTAGCACAGTGCCTGGAACATTGTAAGTGCTTAATAAAAGTTTATTGACCGATTGTATGACCAAGGGCAAGTCACTTGATTTCTTTGAGCCTCATTTTTCTAGTCTGTAAAATGGAGATCATAAAGCCTATAAATAAATACATAATACTTTGTTGTTAATGCTCAAACAAGAGCCTTTTCAAACTTGAAGCATGGCCAGTTTTTCCCCTTCTAAGGTTAATGGGGAGTAAGATCTTTCCCATCTATCAATAGGCCTCATGTGGAGCCCATTAAGGGGAAGCTTGCTTGCCTGTAGGAAGGCTTACACACTGTTTGCTAATTTCTAATTAGGCACTAAATTAAAACTCAGTCACTTTTTGGATTCATTTTTGAGACCATTACTTTCTAGTGTTATTCTATAAACTAAAAGGTTGCTCAGTCTCCCAACAATTTAAAATTTTTTTTAATTGCTAACTTGTGGGTTTCTTGAACACCACGGCTTTTCAGCAAAACCCTATCTTCTAGGTGTGTGTGCGTGTGTGTGTGTGTGTGTACATATTATATATACACATATATGTATGTATGTATAGATAGATCTATCTATATAAAAGCATTGTGTATATTTTTATGGATTCCATTTACTTTTCTTTTAACCATTTCATATGTCTTCTCATAATTCTCTGCATTCTTAAAATTGTTTCTTATGGTATAGGAACATTTCAACCTTTGTCTTAATATTCAAATCATTAACTTTTTCTAATTACTCATCCTCTTTGGATTCATCATAGCACTGGTTATATTTGACAAACTACCCATCTCAAAACTCTTCCATCCCTTGACTATCATGTTGCTTTATCACTTGATTTTCCTCTGAGTTTTCTGGTATCTCCTAATCTGGTCTTCTATTCCTATGGTTATGGAAGGTTATATTTTATTCAAAAGGAATATAATTGACAAAAAGTTGGTATATTAAAATTATGTGTTAAGAACATGTACTCAAATTAGAGAAATGCAAAAATGTTTGGGTGAAGGTCAGTGTAGGGCAAAATAGAAGGAATATTATAATGGGATTAGGCTATGGACTGCCTAGTAAAAAAGAAGAAATAGATTATATGTAAAAGAAGATATATCACACATCTATTGGCAGCTATGATATAGTGACGATGGTTGTCTTCATGATATCTATCAATTTTGTACTTTCCTTTATATGCTAATGATTTACTACTCCAGTTTAGGTACATACATCTAATTATTCCAAAAATTTCTTTACTATTGTCCCTGTCTCTAGTCTTTCATCCAATGCATGAATGGTTTAATCTTCTTAAAACACAGCTCTGATTATGTTATTCCACTCCTCAGAAATCCCAGTATCTAACAAATTAGTTCAAATCCCTTAACTTGACACTCAGTGTTCTCCATGCTCTGCCTCCATTCTGCCTTTTGAGCCTTCCCCCTTTGTACCCTACATTCAGAACTATTATTAGGTTGGAGCACCCTGGGTTTGCACTAGGGCACCAAAACACAAAGGGTACAGAAAGTACTTGAAATCCTTTAGCATTGAAGAAACAACTGAACTTAGTCCAACTGGGAAGCTACTAGATGACATGTGTTTCCTTCTAGAGACTTCACAGGATCAGAGATTTTGAATTTGATGGGTTTTTCCAAGATCATCTAATCTGAAGTTCCTCATTCTATAGATGAAGACACTGAGATTCATAGGTAATGAAATCACCTGCCAATCACAGGTAGTTATGAGTAGATCTAGGCTTTGAACCCATGTCCTTTGACTCCAAAGCGATCATTCTTTTTTTTACATTCTCTTTCTGTCTACAAGGGTGAGTTTCTTAGAGTCTCTAACTCCATCTTCTTACCACCTTAGTCCCATTGTATTTGTCAAAAATGTCAATTAGTCATTCAACAATAATTTACTTTCTTTTTATGTGTCAGGCACTATGCAAGGTGAGGGGGTTACAAATAGATATATGAAATAGTCCCTGCATTAAAATAGCTTATGTTCTACTAGCCTGATGATTTGAAGATACTTTTTGTACTGTCTGCCCCATTCTAGTTTTGTGAAGCTTACCCTAGGTGTAAGAAATGCCAGTTACATTTGTTTATATCCCAGTGAAGTAGATGTCCTCAGTCCTGAACATTCCCATTTCCATTTCTTTGCTCATGCTCTTAGTTCTGTCTTGAATATCCTCCTATTACCACCTTTGGAATTCCTACTCTTTCTTCAGGCCCTATTCAAATCCCAACTTTTCAGGAAGTCTACCTTGAACCTTTCCAATGGGATCATGATTCTCCCTATTTAGTACCCCTTACTATTCTGTATCTGTTATTCTCTTGTCATAGTTTGCCTTGTATTACGATTAACAACTCCTGTTCATGTCTAGTACCCTCTAATAGAGTGTGTGCTCTTTTAAGGTCATCTTTGTATTATCAGCAATGCTCTGCAGAAGTCACAGCATGATAATTATTTAAATTGAATGATCAGTCATTAGATAATTAAAAGTTGACTTTAGAAAGTAAATTTTATGACTTAATTTGCAAAATAGCTAGTGGATAAAATTGAGTTTCTCATTTTTCATGTGCCTAATTATCCCTGAAGTGATCAACTTTCGAACTGAAATGTAAAGAACATAAAAATTACAGAAATATAATCCAATTAAAAGCAAGATACTGGGCAGAAAATATATTTTTTTAACATTGCTATGAAGGAGTGTTATATTTGCCTTATATAAATTAACATTATTCAAGATTTTATTGCAGATGTGACTTGAGGGATAACTTTGCTTAATATCTCTAAGGATTAATATGTGAAGTGTAGAAGAAAGCTATGCATTCACATGAGATATTCCTAACTGACATGTAGGCTGGCCAACCTGGATTTCAAAGAGAAAAATTCCTGATTGATGGTGAAGGACTCAAAAGTCACAGATAATATCATGTAAAACTTCAGAATACCACAAAGTTTCTGCAGTTAAATCAATAGTAATGAGACTTATGGGTGCACCTGTTCATATTAGAAAACCAAAATATATGAGAAACATATATTCCCAAATTATGTCATAGAGGTGGAAGGATAGCTTATTGAGTTAATTGAGTTAATATGTGTATATACAAGCATATTATCTCTCTCTTTCTCTCTTCACACACATATGTGTACATATACATAAACTTAATGCACACATATGTTTTGTATGCAATATGTGCATAAAGATTCATTCAGTTTAATTAGCCCACAGTGACTTGGATCACATGATATATCTTTAAAGGTCACAGAAAATTGAGAAGACTTTGTTAAACAGGAGAATCCTGGATCTAATAGATGACTGTCATTGGAGACAAAGTCTGCAAGACACTTGGACAGAACCATGGAGTTTGCATTCTATTTTGTGGAGAACTTCTGAGAAAAATTCAATAAGTGTTTTGGAGGAAGACTTTTACCCACAAAAGTAGATAAACACTGCATGACAGGAGTGGCTCGAGAGGAGATCAGGTTGTGAATCCTGTGTCAGGCCTGCTTCAGGTTGCCCACCCCTGAACCATCTGTTTTTTTTAGTTTTAGTTTTAGTTTTCAACACATGGTTCTACATAATTTTGAGTTCAAGATTTTCTTCCCTCCCTCCCCCCTTTCTTCCCCAAGATGGCATGGAATCCCATATAACTTCCATGTATAACTTGGCATTGAGTTAATTTGCACACTAGTCGAGTTGTGGAGAAGACTTATGATCAATGGAATGAATCATGAGAAAGAAGAAACAGAACTAAAAAAAACACAACCCAACAACAAATACAAAAGAGAGGAAAAAAGGGGGAGAAAAAGGCAAGCATGAAGTGTGCCTCGATCTGCATTCATACTTCATATTCTTTCTCTGTATGTAGATAGCACTTTCCATCATGAGTCCTTTGGAGCTGTCTCTGCATATTGTGTTGCTGAGATGAGCAAAGTCTGTTGGGGTTAGTCATCACAGAATCCATATATCTGTGGTTGTGTATAATGTTTTCCTGGCTCTGCTCTGCTCACTCAGCATTATGTCATGTAGGTTCTTCCAGGTTGTTATGAAG
>JAQQSZ010012866.1:0-11902 GCA_028646595.1 Phalanger gymnotis | reverse complement strand
TAATGACTCTGGAAGATTTATAATATTGAATCATTGTTTATTTTTTACATTATTTATTGATAATTCCTTTCTCCAGAAAGTCACCTAAATAAATGCTACCATGTATATTTGCATAATATTTTTCCAATTAAAGTCATTTGTATTTTGTCCTAATTCTCCAAATTGTTGGCACACATACCCACCTTAAAGGGTGTTTGTGCTTATTGCCTAAATTAGAACATTAGAGTTATTTGAACTTAGAAGAAAACAGTATTGAATTTTGGTGGAAGAAACACTTCATTTAATGTCATAGAAATACGATGGAGAGTTCCTTTGTTTGAAGTCATATGTCATGGAGCTAAAGAAGTTTAATACTTTAGAATTCATACTTTTAAGTGGTTTCCGCTGAATCTAGATTTGCCTTAAGGATGAATGAATGTCTGTGCCTTTAGTATTTCTATGTGTATAAATCTTTCAATTTGGGGGTTATTATATAAAATTTTAAAGCCTGTAAGCAGTAAATGAAATTCCAATTAGGAGAGGAATAAACACAATCTATTGAAAATGTTCTTATGTTCACAAAGAAGAAATTTGAAATTTGCTGCAAAAAATGGTTCAAATAAACAGAAAGTCAGACATATCTTGAAAATTGCAGGGAACATTTTTATAGCCTCTAATAAATCAATACATGTTCTGCACAGTCTTACATGGGCAGTAACATGATTGATGCATCCTGAAAAGTACTGTTGAATTTAAAGTGATATCTAGGTATTTAAAGAAAAAGAAAAGTCAACAAATATCATCATTTCCTTCTAATAGTAATTGCTGGTTATCACTGACTTCTCTATAAATCTATTCTGACTTGAATAAATATCTGAAGATCATTGCTGTGCACTTGAACACACCCATGACCTAAATTTGTTTATAGTAGTGTGTAGAATGAATGAAACAGATTAGTTTGTCCCAGAAGAGAGTGGTGCATTTTTCAGCCTTGTCTAGGATTCACCCAATTTCTGAGGCATTCAAATTTATGAAGAAATAAGTCATAAGCTAGGTTTATCTACATCTCTGAAGTATAACAGAAAGAAATATAATGCTGTAGTAGAATCATTTAGGGATTTGAAAAGATATGTTGGCATTAGGAGAGGAAAAGATGCTAGAAATCCTTGTAATTCTTAAATTAATATTATTGAGTCATAGTAAATCTATGCAAAATGAAGTAATATACATGAGGGATAGTAGATGAGCTTTGTTAAATCTTTCAGTCACTTAAGGCTTTGTTGAACTCATGGAGTACCAATTTTTGAAATATGTTTACAGTGTCCTACAGATTCCTATCCTATCCTTACCATTGTTTTTGTTGCTGTTGCTGTTGTTGTTTTTGTTGTTGTTGCTGTTGTTGTTCTTCTTCCTCTCTTCTTTTCTTTATCATTTCAATTGTCCTGCTTGTTAGGTGGCAAAAAGTTTGGACAATAACATAGTATTTCCCCCTTTAAAATGATTTTTTTTTAAGATCAATAAACAAAATATTGTAGTATTGAAAGTAAAATCTTATATAAGAAACTTTGAACTTGTTTGATCAAGTCTTTATCTTGTTCTTTCTATATTGGAATGTTTATGTTGGTCTAAATATATTTATCTATCTATATCTCCATCAGTCTCTATTTCTATGTAATCTATTTCTATCCCACCTCTAGCTTGATCTTTATCTCTCTACATCAATATGTACAACTATATCCACATCTATAACTATATCTGTATCTCTTTATACCATCTATCTACCTCTATCCATATTTAGCTCTCTCTCCATCTCTCTATGTCTATATGTAAATTACACACACATACGTAAATGTGTATGTATATGTGAATATATGTGTATTATATATGTATGTATATACATACACCTACACACATACCCACACACATACACACCATGTGTATGCACACATACACACTCACACTCACATACACACACAGACACAAATGTTTTCTCAATGGTTAAGAAGAGGATTACATTAAGTTCCCAATGTGAACTCAGTAAAATGCCATATGTTCATTGAAGGCACTTTTGTTTTGGTTTTTGCACCATAACATTGCATAGTAGCAATTGATTTATCTAAGGCTATATATGTGTGCCAACAATCTGCTAGCAGCTTCTAAAGGGATGTAAGACCCTCCAACGACCAGCACACAGAAAGCTGCCAGCGCAGCTTCTTTTGAGCGGTTTTACTAAGGAAAGCAACAGTAAAGGGTTAACAATCTTATTTTAATCCAGCATACAAATGTCCTTCACTTAGTTCAGGGGGAATAACCAGCACCCTGAACTTCAGAGCACATACAAATTGCAAACATCAATAGACAGACCTTGTCTGCTTCAAACCTCAAAACATAGTTACCAGTGTTTAACAAAATCTGAACATCCGGGTTTATAAGCTGGAGGGCTCTTAACTATAGCTGCCCAGAGTCTCCACTACAACATGTCTCCAAGAGTGAGAGCCCTTGCAAATAGCTCTGCTCTAGCTTTTTATACCCTCTTTAGTCATCATCAAACATCATCTGAGCAACCAGAATTTAGGCTCCTACATGCCCACATAGGCTTAAGCACCTAGTAGATAAGGGTTTGGACTGGGGCTTTGCACCTAGTAAGGCTCAATCAAAGACACTTAATTAATCATTTTAAAACAGTAAGAAAATCCCACCTTAATTGATATTACAACATTTACAATCATAATAAATATCTCCACATTAGTCATGTTATGAAAGAAGAATCAGAACAACCACAAGACATAAAAAAGAGAAAATAGTATATTTTGATCTACATTCAGAATAAATAGTTCTTTCTTTAGACATAGATAGTATTTTCCATCCTGAGTTTTTTTCTCAATTGTCTTATATCATTGTGTTTCTGAGAAGAGTTAAATCGATCAAAGCTGGTCATCACACAATGCTGCAGTTACTGTGCAAAATGTTCTCCTGGTTCTGCTCACTTTACTCAACATCAGTCCATTAAGTCTTTCCAGTTTTTTTTTTTCTGAAATCTGCCTGTTCATCATTTCTTACAGAAAAACCATATTCCATTTCTTTCATATACCACAACTTGTTCAGCCATTTCCCAATTGGTCATCCCTTCAATTTCTAGTTCTTTGTCACCAAACAAAAAGAGCTATTATATATATTTTGTATATGGGCACCCTTTTCCCTTTATATGATCTCTTTGGGATATAGATCTAGTAGTACTATTATTAGATGAAAGGGTATGCCCAATTTTATAGCTCTTTGGGTGTAGTTCAAAATGGCTTTACAGAATGGTTGGGTCAGTTCACAACTCCACGAAGAACTTCTTCCAACCCACATTTTCTCCAGCATTTATCGTTAACATTTTCTCTCAAATTAGCCAACCTTATAGGAGTGATGTGTACCTCAGAGTTGTTTAATTTTCATTTCTCTAATAAATAAAGGGCATTTTTTTCATAACTATAGATAGCTTTATTTTAATCTGAAAACTGCCTGTTCATATCCTTTGACCATTTATCAATTAGAGAATGACTTTCATTCTTATACATGTGACTCAGTTCCCTTTTTTTAGAAATGAGACTTTATTGGAGAAACTGACTCCGAACTTTGTTTCCCAGCTTCCTACTTCCCTTTTAATCTTGGTTCTTTGGCTTTGTTTGTGGAAAAACATTTTAATTTAATGTAAAAAAAAATTATCCATTTTGCATGTCAAAATGTTCTCTATTCCTTGTTTGGGCATAAATCCTTCCCTTTTCCATAAATCTGACAGGATAACTATTCCTTGCTATTCCAATTTTCTTATGATGTCACCTTTTATGTCTAAATCCTGCAGCAATTTTGACCTTTTCTTGATACACAGTGTAAGATGTTGATCTGTTCCTAGCTTATGTCATGCTATTTTCTGGCTTTCCCAGGAGTTTTTGTCAAGTTAGTTCTTATCACAGAAGCTGGCATCCTTGGGTTTATCAAATAGTAGATTACTATAGCCATTGACTACTGTGTCTGTGTACCTAACCTATTCCACTGATCTGCCACTCTATTTCTTAGCTACTATCAAGTAGTTTTGATGATTGCTGCTTTATAATGCAGTTTTACATCTGGTATAGCTAGGTCACCTTCCCTTGCATTCCTTTTAATTAATTTCCTTAATATTCTGGAACTTTCTTTCTTCCAGATGAATTTTTTTTATCATTTTTCTACCTATATAAAATATTTTTGGTAGTTTGATTGGCATAACATTGAATAAATAAATTAATTTAGGTAAAAAGTGTCATTTTTGTTAATTAGCTCAGCCTACCCACGAGGAACTGATATTTTTCCAATTATTTAGATCTGACTTTATTTGGGTGAAAAGTGTTTTGTAATTGTGTTCATATAGTTCCTGGGTTTGTCTTCACAGGTAGAATCCCAAATATTTTATATTGTCAACAGGTATATTAAATAGAATTTCTTTTTCTATCTTTTGCTGCTGAGCTTCATTAGTAATACATAGAAATGCTCATCATTCATTTGGGTTTATTTTATATCCTGTGACTGCTAAATTTGTGAATTGTTTCAAGTAGTTTTTTGAGTTGATTCTCATGGGTTTCTATATATGCTATCATTTCATCTTCAAAGGGTTATGGTTTTGTTTCCTCATGACCTATTTTAATTTCTTGAATTTAATTTTCATCTCTAATTGCTAAAGCTAACATTTCCAATACAATATTGAATAGCAGAGGTTATAATGGACATCCTCATTTCACCTCAATCTTACTGGTAATGCTTTTAGTTCATCAACATTACAGATAATGCTTTATGATGATTTTAGATAGATTCCACCTATCATTTTAAGGAAAATTCTATTTATTCTTATACTCTCTAGTATTTCTAATAGGAATGAGTGCTGTATTTTGTTAAAAGCTTTTTCTGCATCTATTGAGGTAATCTTTATTTCTATTAGTGTAGTGTTGATATGGTTAATTATGCTGATAGTTTTCCAAATATTGAACTGGTTCCACATTCCTGGTATAAATCCTATTTGAGCATAGTATATTATACTGCTTAAAATTGCTGCAGTCTCTTTGCAAATATTTTATTTAAATTTTTGCATCAATATTCTTTAGGAAGATGGTCTATAATTTTCTTTCTCTCCTTTGTCTTTTCCAGGTTTAGGTATCAACACTACATTTGTATTATAAAAAGAACTTGGGAGAGCCACAAATATGGCTGAGTAGAAGCAGAGTCCTGATTGAACTCTCCCCCCAAGCCCCTCAAAATACCTGTAAAAATGATTCTAAATTAATTCTCGAGCAGGAGAAGCCAAAAAATGGCAGAGTGAAGCAGATTCCCAACCCAAGACAATCTGGGCATGACTGAGGTCTTGGGCAGAGCACATCCCATCCTGGACCATGCCTACATAGACAGGATTGGAGCAAGCCTCAGGAAACTGAGTCACTGGCAGCTGCAGTGCTTTCCAGACATCCAGACTGTCACAGCAGTGGCTAATTATGGAGCTCTTGGCCTACAGATGGTGGGAGACAAAAGCAACTGAAATATGTCTCAGTCCTGGGTGGTCGTGTGAGGAGGAATACTGGCATGGTGGAGCTAGTGGCAGCTGTGGAGAAGGAAGCATCCTCACAGTTTCGGGGCAGAAAATAGTTCTTGTGGTTGCTCATGGACCAGAGTGCAAGCCAGGAGAGGAGTAAACACCTCTTTTTATCATATCACTTGGGAGGAAAAGAGAATTTACAGGTCTCTAGAGATATTGCTGAAAACAGCTGCACAAAGTCCACTGAAAATTGGGACAGTGTGCCCTCCACTTCACTAAGAGCTCAAAAGTAAAATAATGAATGGGAATGAATGGGAAAATGAGAAAGTGGGAATAATAATAACAAAATAGAAGATTACTTTCTTGGTGCAAAGATGTTTTCTTGCACACTTACTGATGAGGAAGATCAAGACATGCAACCAGAGGAAAATAACAAGGTCAACACTCCTGCATCCAAAGCCTCCAAGAGAAAAAAAAACCCATGAAATGGTCTCAGGCCATGGAAGAACTCAAAAAGATTTTGAAAATAAAATAACAGAAGTGAAGGAAAAAATGAGAAGAGAAATGGGAGTGATGCAAAAAAAAATCAGGAAAAAAAAGTCAAAACTTGCTAAAGGAGACTCAAAAATGCTGAAGAAAATAATACCTTAAAAATTGACTAAGCCAAATGATAAAAGAGGTCCAAAAGCACAATGAGGAGAAGAATGCCTAGAAAAGCATAATTGGCCAAATGGAAAAAGAGGTCCAAAAGCTCACTGATGAAAATTATTCCTTAAATTTAGAATGGAGCAAAAGGAAGCTAATGAGTTTATGAGAAATCAAGAAATTATAAAACAAAACCAAAAGAATGAAAAAAAAAGAAAACAATGTGAAATATCTCACTGGAAAAAAAACACTGACCTGGAAAAAAGATCCAGGAGAGATGATTTAAAAATTATTGTACTACTTGAAAGCCAAGATTAAAAAAAAAAAGCCTAGATTTCAAGAAATTACCAAGGAAAACTCCGATATTCTACAGCCAGAACACAAAAAGAGAAATGGGGTGGAGCAGAGGCAAGACGGCAGCTGGAAAGCAGGGAAAGACTTAAGCTCTTCCTCAAGTCCCTCCAAACACCTGTAAAAATGGCTCTGAACAAATTCTAGAGCTACAGAACACAGAAAATAGCAGAGGGAAACAGGGCTCCAGCCTAGGACAGCCTGGATGGTCACAGGGAAGGGTCAATCACAGGGATCTGGGAGCAGAGTGTGACATGCCAAGACCAACCAGAGCAGGAGCCAGGCAAAATAGGCCTTAGGGCCCTGAATCATTGGCTGTGGCAGTTACCAGACTTCTGAACCCACAAAAGCCCAAGACAACAAAGCAGGTTAGTGGAAAAAATGGCTGGAATGAAGTGAGAGGAGTGCATGGTTGGCCCCAGCCCTGAGGGCAGCCAAGGTGGTACAGTGTTGTAGCTGCTTCCATAGCTACAGCTGAGGTTGCTTCTGGGCCCAGGACCACTCAGTGGGAGGAATTAAGTGGCTGTTCAGAGTGGGAGTGCAGAGCCTGCTTTGCCCTGTTTGGATCTGGGTCTAAAAAATAGGTTTATTATGAATGTATATATAGAGCCTATATCAGAATGCACACTATCTTGGGGAGGGGGGTTTATAGGGAAGGGAAGAAAATTTAATGCTCAAAAGCTTATGGAAGTGAATGTTGAAAGCTAAAAAATAAATAACAATTAAAATAAAATGTCATTTTTTAGCATTAAATTTTCTCCCCTTCCCTACCAACCTCCCTCCCCAAGATAGTATGCAGTCTGATACAGGCTCTATATGTACATTCATAATAAACCTATTTTCACATTAGTCATGTTGTAAAGAAATATTTGAACCAATGGGAGGAACCATGAGAAAGAAGAAAAAAAAGAACAAAAGAAAAAATGTAGCAAATATTATGCTTCCATCTGCATTCTGACTCCATAGTTCTTTCTCGGGGTGTGAACAGTAGTGTCCTTCATTAGTCTTTTGGAGTTTTGTTAGATCCTTTGCATTGCTGAGAGGAGCTATGTCTATCCAAAGTTAGCCATTACACAATGTGGCTGTTACTGTGTACAATGTTCTCTTAGATCTGCTCACAGCACTCAGCATTCATTCATATAAATCTTTCAAGATTTATCTGGTCTGCCTGTTCACCATTTCTCATACCACAATAGTGTTCCATTATTTTCATATACCACAACTTGTTCAGCTGTTCTCCAATTGATGGACATCCCCAAATTTCAAATTCCTGGCAACCACTAAAAGAGTTGCTTCAAATACTTTTGTACATGTGGGTTTCCCCCCATGTTTATGATCTCTTTGGGATACAGCCCTAGAAGTGGCTTTGCTGGGCCAAAGAGAATGGACTATTTTATAGCCCTTTGGGCATAATTCCAAATTGATCCCCAGAATGATTAGATTATTTCACAACTCCATGAACAGTGCATTAGTGTTTCAATTTCCCCACATCTTCTCCAATATTTACCATTTTCCTATTTTGTCATGTTACCCAATCTGAGAGATGTGATGTGACACCTAAGAGTTATTTTGATTTGCATTTCTCTAATCAATAGTGATTTAGAGCATTTTTTCATATGACTATAAGTAGCTACAATTTCTTAATCTGAAAATGGCTTATTCATTTGCCATTTGCCAACTGGGAAATGACTTGTATTCTTACAAATTTGATTCAATTCTCTATATATTTTAGAAATGAGACCTTTATCAGAGATGGTAAAACTTGTTTCTCAGCTTTCTGCTTCCCTTCTAATCTTGGTTGTACTTGGTTTGTTTGTGCAAACACTTTTCAATTTAATGCAATTAAAAATGTTGGTGTTGCATTTCAAAATGTTCTCTATCTAATTTGGTCATAAACTCTTCCATTCTCCATAGATCTGACAGATAACTATTCCTTGTCTCACAATTTGCTTATGATATTACCCTTTATGTCTAAATCCTGCACACATTTTGACCTTGTCTTGACACACAGTGTAAGATGTTGGTCTATGCCTAGATTCTGCCATACTGTTTTCAAGTATCCCTGCAGTTTTTTCAACAATGAGTTCTTATTCCAGAAGCTGGCATCTCTGGATTTATCAAACAGTAGATTATGATAGCCATTGACTACTGTGTCTTGTGTACCCAAGCTATATTCCACTGATCCACCACTCTATTTCTTAGCCATTACCAAGTAGTTTTGCTGATTACTGCTTTATAATACAGTCTAAGATCTGGCATGGCTAGGCCACCTTACCTTGCATTTCTTTTCATTAATTTCCTTGATATTCTTGACATTTTATTCTTCCAGATGAATTTTGTTTTTATTTCTTCTAGGTCTATAAAATAATTTTTGGTAGTTTGATTTGTATGGCACTAAATGAATAAATTAATTTAGGTAGAAATGTCATTTTTATTATATTAGCTTGGACTACCCATGAAGAACTGATTTTTTTTTACAATTACTTATATCTGACTTTATTTGTGTGAAAAGTGTTTGGTAATTGTGTTCATATAGTTCCTGTTTTTTTGAGGGGGGGGTGGTATGGGTACACTCACAAATATTTTAATGTCTAACAGAAACTTTAAATGGAATTTCTCTTTCTATCTCTTATTGTTGGGCTTTGTTGGTAATATGTAGAAATGCTGATGATTTCTGTGGGTTTATTTTATATCCTGCAAATTTGCAAAAGTTGTTAATTATTTCAAGTGGTTTTTTAGTTGATTCTCTATGATTCTCTAAGTATACCATCATATCATCTGTAAAGAATGATGCCTTTGTTTTTTCTTTGCCTTTTCTAATTCCTTTAATTTGTTTTCTTCTCTTATTGCTAAAGCTAACATTACTACTACAATATTGAATAACAGTGGTAATAATGGATATGTTTGTTTCACCCCTGATCTTATTAGAAATGCTTCCATATTGTCCTTATTACATATAATGCTTGCTGATGGTTTTAGCTAGATGTTATCTATCATTTTAAGGAAGACTCCATTTATTCCTATTTGCTATAGTGTTTTTAATAGTAATAGGTGTTGTATTTTGTCAAAAGCTGTTTCTGCATCTATTGATATAATTTATATAATTTCTGTTAGTTTTGTTGTTGATATGGTCAATTATGCTGATAGTTTTCCAAATATTGAACCAGTCCTGCATTCCTGGTATAAATACTACCTATCCATAGCGTATTATTCTTGAGGTAAGTTGCTATAATCTCTTTGCTAATATTTTATTTAAAATTTTTGCATCTATAGTCATTGGAGAATTTGTTCTATAATTTTCTTTCTCTGTTTTGACACTTCTCAGTTTAGGCATAAGCACCGTATTTGTATCATAAAAAAATTTGGTAGGACTCTTTCTTTGCCTATTTTTCCAAAGAGCAATAAAATATTGGAATTATTTATTCTGTAAATGTTTGGTAGAACTCACTTGTAAATTCATCTAGCCTTGGAGATTTTTTCTTAGGGAGTTCATTGATATGGTGTTCAATTTCTTTTTTTCTGAAATGTGGTTAACTAAATATTTTATTTTGTCATCCTTAATCTGGACAATTTATATTCTTGTAAATATTAATCCATTTCACTAAAATTGTCAAATTTATTCACATACAGTTGGGCAAAACAGCTCCTAATTATTGTTATTATTATTTCCTCTTGATAGATGGTGAATTCACCCTTTTTATTTTTGATACTGGTAATTTGGTTTTCTTTCTTTCTTTGTTTTTTTTTTCTTTCAATCAAATTAACCAAATGTTTATCTATTTTATTTTTTTTTCCCTTAAAATCAACTCTTGGTTTTATTTATTAGTGTAATGTTTTTTTTTTTATTTCAAGTTTCTTAATTTCTTCTTTGGTTTTGAGAATTTCTAATCAGGTATTTAATTGTGTATTTTTAATTTGTTCTTTTTCTATCTTTTAGTCATATGCCCACTTTATTGTTTTCTAAAATCTTCCCCTAAGAACTGCATTCACTGCATTCCATAAGTTTTGGTATGTTGTCTCATTATTATCATTCTCTTGGATGAAGTTATTGATGTCTTCTAAGATTTGTTGTTTGATCTACTCATTCTTTAGGATTAGATTATGCAGTGTCCAGATAATTTTTATTCTATCTTTCCATGGCCCTTTATTACATATAATTTTTATTGCATAATGGTCCAAAATGGATGCATTTGATATTTCTGCCTTTCTGCATTGAATTGTGAGGTTTTTACACCCTAACACATGCTTAATTCTTGTGTCAGTGTCATGTACCACTGAGAAAAAAGGTATTGTCCTTTCTATCCAGGTTCAATTTTCTCCAGAGGTCTGCCATATCTAGCTTTTCTAAAATTCTATTTGTCTCTACAAATTTTTTCTTGTTTATTTTGTGGGTAGTTCTGAGAAAGAACAGTTGAGGTCCCTCTCTATTATAGTTTCATTATCTATTTCTTTCTGTAACCCCCTTAACTTCTCTAAGAATTTTGATGCTATACCACTTGATGCACATATGTTTAGTAATGATATTACTTCATTGTCTATGGTACACTTTAACAGGATGCAGTTTCCTGCATTATCTCTTTGAATTAGATCTAGTTTTGCTTATGCTTTGTCTGAGATTAAGATTCCTACCCCTGCTTTTGTTTTTTTTTTACTTCAGCTAAAGCATAATATATTCTGCTTTTGCCTTTTACCTTTACTCTGTAACCCTCTATTACGAATGTGTTTCTTGTAAACAAAATATTGTAGGATTATGTTTTTTTTTCCTTTTTCTTTTTTCTTTTTACTTTTTAGTTTGCAACACATGGTTCTACATAATTTTAAGTTCCAGATTTTCTTCCTTTCCTCCTCCTTCCCTCCCCAAGACGGCATGGAATCCCATATAACTTCCATGTATAACTTCGCATTGAATTAATTTACACGTTATTCAATCTGTGGAGGAGAATTGTGACCAATGGAATGAATCATAAGAAAGAAGAAACAAAACCAAAAAAAACACACCCCAAAAACAAATACAAAAGAGAGAAAAAAAGGGGGGGAGAAAAAGGTGAGCATGAAGCGTACCTCGATCTGCATTCATACTTCCTAGTTCTTTCTCTGGATATAGATAGCATTCTCCATTGTGAGTCCTTTGGAGCTGTCTCTGCACATTGTGTTGCTGAGAAGAGCAAAGTCTGTCAGAGTTAGTCCTCACAGAATCCATATATCTGTGGTTGTGTATAATGTTCTCCTGGCTCTGCTCCATGCACTCAGCATTATGTCGTGTAGATTTTTCCAGGTTGTTATGAAGTCCGTATCATCCCCATTTCTTATAGCACAGTAGTATCCCATTACCTTCATATAGCATAGCTTGTTCAGCCATTCCCCAATTGATGGGCACCCCTT
>JAQQSZ010012865.1:0-11902 GCA_028646595.1 Phalanger gymnotis | reverse complement strand
TCCTCTGGTAAAAGAAGCAGACAAATCAAAAGCAAGATATTCCTTGTGACTTTTACATTTTAATTCCAAAGTATGGTTATATTAGCTAAAGCTTGCCTTTTTTTTTCCATGACAGCCAGACATTTGTTTGCACCAATCATATCACCTAGTTATCTCCAGGATTTTCATCAAAAGTACAATAAACTCAGTGAGCTCTCTTGTATATATTGAAATTTCTGCTTAAGTTGGTGTTTGAAATGATATAAAGGAAACACGATGTAGGATGAGTATATATGACAGGTTAGCCCTTTCTAAAAGACAAGACCATCCCAACTCTAGGCGATTAATATTACCTTCTAAGGGCCCTATCCATAAGACAAGACCATCCTGTCACTCTCTCCCCTATCTAGGTGACAAATATAGCCTTCAATAAATGCCCACCTCCCAAGCCAACAAAAGGAACAAGTGATGGACATTTTGCATTCTCTTCTCAGTCCATCAAAGAAACATTATTAAAACCAGTGAGCCCCAACCCATTAGAACTGCGCTCACGTCAGAAACGACGCACTGGCCTGCCTGTTCTCTGTTTTTATGCACTGCTCTAGGACTATAAATATTCATCGGAATGTAACTGAAAATTATTGAAGTGAGGAAAAAAGAGAAACAGGGAAGCCATTTGCTTCAATTCATAAACAGCATCTGTTGGGAAGTTATTCATAGATTGCTTCGGGGCCTACTGAGCAGTGAGCCCGTGGAAAAGGGTGTCATTGCAAGCAAATTGGCCTAAGCTGCAATGGAGATGCTATTAAACATGAATCACTGACAGCCAGGGAGAATGATCAGGCACTGGGCTGTTTTATGTCTCCTTTTATCACTGGGACACAGAAGTAGCCTCCAGCCAAAGGCTCACACAGTTCAAATTAGAAGAACCACCTTCTAAGTCTATTAAGGCCTAACTAGTGGCTGGAGAACGTGGCATGAAGCCACAGAGTAAAGGGCTCAGGCTGTTTGTTTGTCGTCTGCCTGAGGCGTAGTAGGCCAATCCCTCGTAGACAACATGACAGCTTTGACCTTTGCCGGGTGTACATTTTCCATCAAAAGTATTGTGTATATGATTTTCTTTGAGAGAAAGTAGAAACTGAGTCTATGGAGAATTAACACCTAAAGGATCATGGCAGAAACAGAAATTTAGAGCAGTCCAACCCCTTCATTTTACAAAGGAGGAAACTGAGGCCCAGAGAAATTTATGGGATCTTAGATTTGGAAATGGAAGAGGCCTTTGAACCCATCTAGTCTAGCCTCCTCATTTTGCTGATGAAGAAAGTGAGCCCCTGTCATTCATAAAATCCTAAATGTTGAAAAGATAATGGAATTCGAGATAGAGCCAGAAACAAACTTAGTGTACTCTAATTCAACCCCTTCATTTTATAAATGAGGAAACCAAAGTCCATACACTTCATAAGTTCCTAGACTTAGACCTGGTAGAGACCTTAGAAGTTAGCTAGGCCAGCCCCCCTCATTTTGCTACAGAGGAAGCAGAGTCCCTGAGAGGGGAACTGAGGTGTTCAATGTCACCCTGCTAGTTTGGAGAATATCTGGGCTTTGAATGATGACCTCTGACTGCCAAACCTAGTCATTCTTTTTCATCATACCATATGGGCAACTCAATACATTTATTAGGACAGAGGTTTGTTTTTGTTTTTGTTTTTTAACAAAGGGAAATTAATATTGGAATCACCAAAATCAGGTTCTAAAGGAGAATGCTTGATTTCACCTGAGGTCGACAGTCATGACATCCTAGGGAGTGTCATAGTTCTCTTCCAGGGTTGTAAGGAAGTTCAAGTAAGACTAGCACCACTGGAATGAGGGCTGCTGAGCCATTTTCAGGGCTGCTCATCCACCTTTGGTATTCACCTGTCACCCAACTCTCAGCTGTGGCTCCAAGAAGCTATTGCATGTGCAGTGACCACACCCCAGTAAAACCATCTTGGCAGACAGTCTAAACCAGGTTGAAGTTAACTGACAGGCCTCCAACCCATCAGTGAGTTGGGGGGGCAGTTTACCCCAAGACTTCCCTTTGGGTAGATGAGAACAGTTTATTCCAATGATCATGAAGGCCGCTGAAGCAGGAACTATGGAGCACTTAGAGCTTGGTCAGACATCAGAGATGCCAAGGTCATCCACTGTAACCCAAGCCATCTGTAGTCATCCTAACTTTTGTCTTGCCACTGGACTTTGATGACTCTGGAAGAGATAGCGACACTGATGACTTTGGTAATCTCTGCCTTAATACAATTCATGAATAAGTTGAGCCATCTCCCTATGACATCACTGATACTACTTAAAAAAAAACAATGAAAAATAACCAGAAGTTCTCTTCCAAGAATACAACATAGCAAGATTTTTCTCATTGTCAAGTCATGCTGTGAGAAACAAAAGAAGGAGTTCTCTTTCCACAGGATTAAAACTACTCCCAGCTGTGAGTGATAGCAGGCTGTAAGTCAGAGGTGACTGGTTCTAATCAGAGCTGTGACCTAGCAGAACCAGGCTTCTGATCAAGTAAAAGTAAGAAACTTATACTCGTTCTAACAAGCTATTTAATATTATCCAACACACCCCCAGGGAAGAGCAAGGTAATTTAAATGACATGATGAGGGAGGGGAAATATATCAAGGAGGAGAACAGGAAATAGGCAGTTTAGGAAGTTGCATATAGCCAATGGGGAACCAAGGGGAAAATCTGAATTGGGGACAGGATATAAAAAGCCTTACATTTGTCTGAGCAAGCATACTCCATTAAGGAGTTACCCGTTCCCAAGGAATGTAAAATAAACGTTAAATAAAATGAGAACTTTCCTGGCTTCACAATGAGTACTGTTCTTTCTAGAGTGGGCACATTTCTCACAATGGTATAGATGGACTGATTTAGCTGCTTTTAGTGAGAAAAATGTAGTAATCACAATCAGCATTCAGATGAATATCCATCTCAGAATTGTTTTTTAAGGTTTTAGAGGCCATAGAAAATTATTTCTCTCCAAAAAAATGGCACTCTACTGAAGTTCACAGAATCACAGAATTTTGTATTTGAAATGGGCCTCAGTGCTACCTGTAGTCCACCTATGTCTGAAATAAAAAGGGTTTCTAATGTTAGCAGTCATACAGTCTTTAGTAAAACACCTCAAGTGAGATTATAACAAGTCCTACCAAGGCAATTAAGGACACTTTTTTTGATATAATGAAATCTGAATTTGGATAGAATGTTAAATCCTTAAGGATAAGGACTGTTTAATGTTTATCTTTGTATCACTGGTGGCTACAATGGTGCCTAACATATAATAAGTTCTTAATAAATAATTGTTTGATTGAGTTACTGAATGGAACAGAAACTATAATCAGGAAGTATCCTATATAAAATTGTTATCTTGTCTTCTATAACACTCCATCCCAGTTTTAGAAATACTCTAATCCTCCTATACCTGGCTAGGACTTTATTATCCCTCCCTCTGGTTGCAATACCCCTTCCAGCCTCTGTATTTCCCTATTTATTCCTTCCCCTTCAAAACATTTATGATCAAGTCCCTATTCCTCTAGCTCTCTGTTCTTCTTACTTGAGAATGGGTAATAAAGAATGAAGCAATAAGTTACACTAATTCCTGGTGAGGTACGAGCATATTCCAGGGAAAATTATAATATCGACATTTATATGGCACTTTAAGAGATGAAAAGCACTTCGGATACATTATCTCATTGTATCTATATTACAACACTAGAGGTACTATTATTGTTCTCATTTTATAGCTGAGGAAATGGGCTCAGTAATGTTAAGTGATGTGTCAAAAGGTATACAACTAATATCAGAGGCAGGATCTGAACTCACATCTCCCTGATTCCAAGACCAACAGAGTAGTATCCTCTATGCCAAACTGACTCTCTTAATCCGTAAGAACTATTGGGTTGATTTGTAATAATAGGGAAACCTTTGAGATTTTCCTTATTGCATATAGTGATATTTTTTGTTTTAAGGAGATACTTATTGTTATATTAAAAAGATCCTTTTACGCCTATATTTTTAGGAGTTTTTAGTATAAATTGTCATTGTACTTCATCAAGGATTTCTCTTTTAGCAACTATACAGAAAAATATTTAGGATTTTTTTTATTTTAATAGGATTAATTATGTTAATTATTTTTCTAATTTTGAAGCATTGGTATAAATCTTAAATGATCATAATGAATGATTTTGGGTGAATATATTGTATACTCTTTTATTCATTAAAAATTTCGCATTGATATTCATTAATGACATTGGTCTTTGCTTTATGCTTCCCTGGTTTCAGGGTCTATATGTCTCTCATAAAATGAGTCTGGTAGAGTGTTTTCTTTCTCAGGTTTGTATATTTATGTGTAGATGTGTGTGTGTATGGGGAGGGGTGGGAAATAGGGATTGTTGAATTTTAAAATCTGATAGAATTTGGTAAGTCCATCTAAATGAGGCTATTTTTCTTTGGTAATTTTTTTAACCACTTGTTTAATTTCCTCTTCTGAGATGGGATTATTTGAAATATCAATTGAGTGTTCAGCTAACATGATTATTTTGTATTTTTTTTGATTATTGTTTCTTTTGAATTCTCAGTTTTGTTGGAATATAAGGATATGGTATGTCTTTATTTCTTCTCCACTGTGATGTCACTTGTTCATGTTTTAAAATTTTGGTTAATTGTATTTTCCTCTCTTTTCTTTGTAATCATGTTTGCTAAAGGTTTATTAGATTTTTTTTTAGCCTTTTTGAAGAACCATCTTTTAGTTTTTATCAATTCTATAGTCTTTTTGCCTACCAAGTTATCAATTTTCTCTTCAGGATTTCCTCTTTTCTACTTATTTTGGATTTTGGCTTTCTTATTTTTTTTTAAAAGCATATTTAGTTTATTAATCAACTCATCAAAGCAGTCCCTTTCACCCACTGCTGAGTTCCTCTGAGGCCTCCTTTTAGAGAGGGGCACAAGCTGATCAACCTTTATTTACCTTCTTACTATTCTTCTGACTTTACAGATTCCAATAACATAGCCCTGCATATGTGACTTAATCCTTTGCTTATCCTTGCTTGCCAAGAGTTTCTTCTGTTGTTTTCTACTAGTAGAACGTAAGGTCCTTGAGGGCAGGGTATCTTTTTGCTTGTATTTGTATCCCTAGCACTTATAACAATGCCTGTCACATACTAAGTTCTTAACACATGCTGGTTGCCTTGCCTCTTTTTATATTTTATTAATTTCATTTCAGGAATATGGTTTTCCTATAAGGTCTATTTTAGCTGCATACCAGAAACTTTGGTAAGTTCAAGTATTTGTTGTTTCTATGACTTAAAATTTGAGCTATTTATTATTTAGGATGTCATTATTAAATCTCCATTTATATCTATATTTTTTCTTGTACTCCCTGTATTACTATCTTTATTCTGTTAGGAACAACAAGGGATGTCTTTCATGTTTTTTTTACATTTATTTATAATTTCTCCATATTGTCTATTTTTGCAAATGTGCCATTTAACGCTAAGAAATATGTGATTTCTTAGTGAGCCCATTTAGAAGATACTATAAACATTACAGCTTTAAATTTTATAACCTTTTTGGGGGGAATATAGTGGATAGAGAGCAAGACTTATGATCAAAAAGTGAGGAAATCATTACTCGGAAGATGTGGGTACAACTTCTATCTTTTTATTAAACTGACTGTCTAACTCTTGGCAACTCATTTAATCTCTCGATATTTCAGGCAACTCTCTAAGATTATATTAGCATAGAATCATAAATTCTCATAGCTGCAAAGAATCTGGGATCACACCTTCATTTTACATTTGAAGAAACCTAGGCTCTGAGAGGAAACATGACTTTCCCATGGTCAAATAGCTACTCATTGGCAAAGCTAAGATCAGAACTCTGCTCTTGTGACTGCAAAACCAGTGTTCTTTCAGCTATGCTCTGATACCTTTATATAGTCTTCATTCTTGCATATGTAGTCTTAATTCTTGCATTATCTTTCTAGATCATCATAACAATCATATAAGTTTGTTCATCAGTCCTAGAGAAATGCCTGAGGCTCAGGCAAGTGTTTTACCCATGATCATATAGTAAATTAAGTGTCAGAGGGGGATTTGAATATTGACCTTCAAACTTGCTATCCATGATGCTAACCATTCAGGAAACCAAGACTCAGAAAGGTTAAGTGATTTGCCCAATACCATACAGCTAATTCATGATAGATGGTGAACTGGAATCCACAAATTCAGTACTGTAATCCCTATGCAGTGGCCTTTCACTTGAATCACACTGTATTCAAGAGAGCATTTCCTGCTATGGAATGATTGACTTACTATGCTTGAAAAATCAGCAAGGACTGACTGTGAGCAGGTGTTCCATGGGTGCTGCACCTATTTTAAACCAGCTTACTAGTTAAGCTAATTGAGCAAGCATTTACTAAGTGCTTACAACGTGCCAACACAGTGCTATGTGTGATCAGGAAAACAAAACATCCTGGGGCTCAGAAAAGAACAAGTAATTGGCAACCAACTCCAGTTCTTTGATAGTTCCAGTAGTTTGCCAAGAGGAGGTGTATTGTTAGAAAGATGGTGATGTACGAAGTAATATTACTTGTTATTACAGGGTTTCATGACAGATTCCAACAGGGTTATTCCAACCTCACCCTGCCCCACACAATAGACTCCACTTTCATGCCCCTATTAATGTGAATTTACTGAAATTTCCTATTATTGGAGTTAGATGAATAAAACAACCTCCCAAATGTTTTGCGTGCCTCTTTCAGGCTTTTTTTCTGTGTTGCTCATAGTGCCCTAGGTATTAATCTTTTGACTATATTCCTCAGTGAAGAAAATGAGAGAAGGGATAGGAGTGGGGTAGTTTCATGGTTGGAGGAGGGAGAAAGGAGGGTTATTGTCTCAGTTTTGCAGTAAAAGAAGTCTCATTGCCTCTCTGAGCCAGAGATGGGGAAAAAAATGGAATAAAGATTTTAAGCTTCTATTTCTTTGTTACCTTCTTCCAACTGTTTCTGTTTTGGTCAGAAACCCTAAGAGTCTTCTCCTCCCAGGTTGATTTTTTTTTGACTAGGTAAAAGTGGCTATTCTTTGCCTCATTTCTTATTTAGCCTTAATCACTGAGTGGGTGTTGTTGAGGTCAGTCAAATTGAGATCCGTTAAAGATTTCAGGTTAAAAAGGCCAAGGTCTCCCACTGTATCCAGTGCCATCATCTCCAGCATCCTGATCTATATCTGGCCATTGGACTCAGACGGCTCCAGAGGAGAAAGTGAGGCTGGTGTCTTTGCACAGCCTTCCCTCACTTAAATCCAATTCACTTGCATGTCATGGCATCACCTCCCTGATGTCTTGGTTCTCTTTGAGAACAAAGGATAAACAACAACAGCCTTCTTTTGGTGCTTCAATAGCTCTTAGCAAAGTGAACACTTGATTCACAGATACAAATTTCAGCCTATCCATATTCTATGAGATTACTTTCCTTGTAGCCCCATAACTTCTACATACAGAATCTATTTAACAAACTTGATGCCCTTTTCTAATCCATTATGACTGAGTGAGAAAGTCTCTCTTTAGTCCCTCAAATCTAGGAGAAGCAGGGTGTGGGAGAGCCAGACAAGTCAAGCCTTGGGTCTCCCTATGAAAGAGGGGACTTTATTTTAAAAGCCCTTTTATTTTTGCTTTTGAGCAGCACCAGCAGCAGCAGCACCAGCACCAGCACCAGCAGCAGTAACACCAAAACATCAATATTTGTTGAGCAGCAAAAGCCAATCAGGAAACAAGCATTAATTAAGTGACTACTAAGTGCCAGGCTCTGTGTTAAGAGTTTAGGATACAAAGAAAGGCAAAAGAAGACAACAACAAACACCACCCCCTACTCTCAAGATGCTCCCAGGCTAGTGGGGGAGATAATAAATTAAGCATCATCAAAAGAGGGAAGGGCCTGGTACTAAACGGGATTAAGGAAGGATTCTTATAAAAGATAGGATTTTAGGTGGGGCTTATGGAAGTATCAGTGAAAAGGATGCTCATTCCCAGCATATGGAATAGCCTGAGAAAATGCCCAGAGGTAGGTAGCATATTTTACGTGAAGACCAAATCTACGTGCTTGGGTAAGAAAGGCTATATTCCCCAACTTTCATGGGTATTATGACAGTCTCATATATCAGAGAGATTTGGAGTTTGGTTGTGGAAGTAGGAAAGTTTCAGTCCTGCCTCTGACACTTTGGAACTATGTTACCATGGGCAAGTTCAATAGTTCTCCAGTCCCACAGGCAACTCTCACCAAATATAGGCTATGGATGATGAACTAATCTGCATTGCTGGAGAAAATTGACACACCAGGTGCTCTCTATTCTAATGAAATCGAGATATGTGTTAAAAAAGTAAACTAAGCATGCAATTTTAGAAAGTAGAAAATTATACATACATTTATCAAAGCCAAAACAGGTACATATAATAATCTTTAAAATTTAAGCATTAATAGATAGATTTGAAAAAGAAGTAATACTCAAAAATCCAATTATGAATTGTCTACAAAGAACTAGTAAAGTCAGTTTACTAATCGTTAACATGATAGAGGAAAAAAACAGGAAGCGGAAATCAAATTGCTAAAATTAAAAATGAACACAATGATTCATGATGAACAGAAAAGAAGTGATCAGACATTAATACACACATACACACATATACACATACATACACATATACATACACACATGTATATACACACACACACATACGTATATACATATATATATACAAACACACACACATATAGATATATTTTTTTAAATGTTCTAACAGAATTAAGAATTAAAGGAAATAGATGACCATCCATTAAAATATGAGGTGCCTGGTTAGGCTGATCAATAAGTGAAGTGAAAGATCTTCCCCTACCATTGCATAAGCCTCAGGTGGGGCCAACAAAAAGAGGCCTGATTAGATTAGAGGAAGGCCCATGCCCTTTCACTGACTAGGTGAGTTAAACCGCTGTGGGTATGAAGCCCTCAGGGCCCTAAGGGGCGTTGCTAAAACCAGAGCCATTGGTATGTGCATAAAGAGAGCCCAGAACTGAGAGTGGCAGAATTGAGAAGCAGACACCGAGAGGACATTGAGGCAGCAGACACTGAGGGAGAGCCAGCATCGAGAGACTGCAGAGGGGAGACTGCAGAACAAGAAAGAGTTTCAGAGATCAAGGAAACTTCAGTCTGAAGAGCTGCAGGAGAGAGTGCTGAGCAGACAGGATTAGTGAGAGATTGTTTACAGGAAGGCCCTAGCAGGGGGTGAGGTCACAGGATTGCTTGGCTCTTTGTTATAATACTTTGTTATAATTTCCTTGTTGCTACATTGAGTTGGGCTTACTGGTTTTGGAATATAATTGCTACTACATGGAATTGGAATTACTGGTCCCAGGGTTGGATTCTCTTGTGTTTTAATAAATGTTCTACTTCCTCTGCCTTCTACTTAGAGAACTTCTTATGCTTTGTGATTCAGGATGTTCATGGTCATCCTCAAGATGGTGAATCTTGCCTTACTGCTATATGCCCAAATTAACAAAATAACAGGAGATTAGGAAAAGCTTATTTACAAAATGAATAATTAGATGAGCCATAAGTGAGTTTACCCAAAGAAGGACATTGTTTTTAATTTAATGGTCCAAATTTATTTACAAGTAGATTTTATCAAATCTTTACAGAACAGTTAACACCTACATTCATGTATGTGTGTGCCCAGTATGTGTATATCATTCAAAAGTAGAAAATAGTGATGTATTATAAAATTTTTTATGGGACAAATGAGGAATTTATATCCAAATCAGGCAGGCATAAAGCAGAGTATGCCAATATCACAAATGAATATTGATTCAAAATGTACATAAATATGGCAAGTGATATAATAGATCCAAAATAAATGTTTGTTATTATATTAGATTGTAAGGGGTTGTCTTTTACTTTTCTTTATATCTCCAGTGCTTAGCACTAGCATGTAGTAGATGTTAGTAAATGTTTATTGACTGATAAAGTGGAATTTGTAGCAGAGATGTTTCAAAAATTGGGAGAAAATTAGCATAATTTTGTCATTAACAATAGAACAAAAATCTTATTTCTAAATTTAAAATTTTATTTATATTACAAATTCTATTGAATGATTCTTCTTTAATATCCTAAAAACACATTTGAAACCAATAACTGGGGTTATTTTGAATGGAGAAACAAAGAAATCTTTCCCACTATGCACAGTGGTAAAGCAAAGATGCCCCACTACTATTCGTCATAATACTGCGCTAGAGATATTAATTATGGTAATAATAAGATAAAAATTAAACATATAAACATCTTTGATGATGACATTATACTTTCCTTAGAAAATCTCCTGGAATGAGGAAATAAGCCACTAGATATCATAAATATCTATTAGTTAGCAGCATACAAAAAATACGTCCAAATCATCAGCATTTCTATGGCATACTTTCAAAAAAGGAAACCATAGATAAAAGACATTCGAAATAATCATATAATTCATTAAACACCTTGAAATTAACCAACCAAGATATACTTGGGACTTACTACAACAGCTATTATTATTCTTAGGATCCTCAACTATGCGGCTCATTTCACATACCAGTTCATTCTCCAGTCTGCTCTACCTTCCTACTGGAAGCCTTGTTTACCTAAGGATTTTTCTACCCTGAGGACTACTTATTGATTATTTATTCCTTTTCTGGTGGCTCCATATCATGAAAATCCCCGATCATGTTCCTCACTTCACTTCACTTCCATCTTGCTGCCTGGTCTGCTCCAATGGCAGCATTGCTCAAGATTGGGCACCTTCCTTTCTTCCTCCTCTCCTTCATTTTCCCTTTCCAGCTCCCCTTTATGGTTTGTCTTTCCCTTTTAGAATGTAAGCTCCTTGAGAGTAAGAACTGTTTTGATTCCTTTTTTTTCTATCTGCAGTGATTAGAACAGTGCCTGCCATAGAGTAAAACTCTACTTTCCACCCATGACTTTGTTGTCTTCTACTTCTGCCTTGGTTTCTACTCCACAGATTATCATGCCTCCTCTAGGATAAGATCTGAAATCTAATCACCATTCAGGTGGATTCAGTATTTTGTATTCTGCACTGTTTTAACCCCCCTGTGTTGCCTCTCCATGTTGATTGGAATCTGGAAGGTGTAGCCATAAACTCTCAAAGCCTTCCCTTGTAGAGGGCTCTGAACTTTCCAGATAACTCTTCATTTCTTGTCAGCAGTTCTGCCTCCATTGAAAATCATGCCCTTATGGGCCAGGTCCTCCCTGAGCAAGGTATATCTTTCATTCTCTTATTTGTATCCCTAGAGTTTAGCACAGTGCTTGGCATACAGTACAGACTTAATAAATGTTTATTGACTTAAACTGAATTTATTAAATGCTTTATCTCTCTAAACATAATAAAATACTACTTAAGAAATAAACGATGGATATTTAGAGCAATAGTCATAGCTTGTAATTATACAGTCCCAAAATAATAAAAAAATACTATCTAATTTACAGATTTAGTGCAATGACAATCCACTGCTAAAATGTTACTTTATAAAACTAGATAAAATAGTAACAAAATTCATTGAGAGGATCAAAAGGTCCAGAAACTTAAGGTGAATAAAATAAAGCCATGATTGAAGTGACATAAAATTACATGATGACAAAGATAGTATAAAGCACCAATCACCAAAACTATTTGGTAATAGTTTTAAAATAGGCATGTAGATAAAGTGGAATGAAATAACTTAGTGTAAGAGGGGTTGATCACAAAAGTCAATTTCAAGAGCTGCCTATTTAATTTGATGGGCTCCTTACTCAATCTGATGAGCCAGTACATGCTTGAGTCTCTCTCCATGGAAATG
>JAQQSZ010012864.1:0-11903 GCA_028646595.1 Phalanger gymnotis | reverse complement strand
TGCGGTGGAGCCCTGCTTCCCTCTGCCACTTTGTGGGTTCTGCAGCTCTAAAATTGGTTCAGAGCCATTGTTTTATAGGTTTTTGGAGGAACTTGGTGGGGAGCTCACGCCAGTCACTGCTTCCCAGCCGCCATCTTGGCTCCAAGATTCCAAATGTTAATGGGAACTTTCCCTTGCATAGTCTAGTCCAAAAACACATCAGGCCAAGGATCATGGAACTTTGGGAATTCATTTTTGCTTAAGTTCTCTTGCTATTTTACAGAAACAAAGTGTTATATTAACAACTCATTTTTTTTTTGGTGATTTAAGGTTTATGAAATGTTTTCCTCAAAGTATCCATGTAACATATTACAGTTATTATTAGTCCCGTTACCAATTAGTTGCATTAATTCCCATGGTCAAATAATTTGCATATGTTTGAAATTGGATTTGAACATAGGTCTCTGGGCTGCTAGCCCCATGTTATGTACCACAATGCATTTCTTATTACTCTTATTCTCACCATAGGATACCATTGTTTATTCTTCTCTGGTTATAACCCTTTCTGGAGGTGATGTTTCACTGATATCACGAAGGGTGCCAACTAAAGATAGGAGGAACTGTGTCCTATCTTAAGATATTCTTCTCTGATTTTCTACCTCTACAGTATGAGTGTGGAAGCATGTCACTGCTTCTATCTATCTCCAACTTATTCTATCTCCAACTGCCCTCCATGGGGACACTTGTGTCCTGTTGCCCTTAATTTGAGGTTTGCAAAGTGTCTAGCATCTTTATTCTGAATGTGCAAGGTAACTAACTATGGCCAATGCTAAGCTTCCTCCAGATCCCGAAGGATAAAAGTTAGTAGCTTATTATATATCAGGTTAATGTGGAACACACAGACAAGCTCTGGAAAGTGGAACTGAAGAATTGTTACTTAAGGCTTCTAATATTTATATCAGTTTTCTCTGCAAAATGAACTACTTGAGTTTGGGCTCAGTTTACCTGGGAAAGAATACCCAAATAATTTTCAATATAGCCCCTGACCTGAATTGACCATGCTTTGGACTGTAACATCTCATCTAGGCTATCTTGCCTGTTACCTTGACAATGATGTCCTTTTCTCCTTCACTTGGACCAGAATCCTTGTAAAAGGACTCCTAGTTTGGAATTCTTGACCTGTAGTTGGGAGGTCTTGAATGGTAACTGAGTGTGTGCAAACTTGCCTAGTGCATTATACCTAGCTAGTCACAGATCACCACACCATGCTTCATATTCCACCTAAGAATGACCTAGGGCATCCTAACATCTACTTTGCCACTATGCTCATAGTAGTCCCTATATACTATCCCACTTTAAGCCTTTTCTCAGCTAGACAGTAATCCAATCAACATCCACTTTACTTCTAGAAAAAGCAGGTCAATTGATTGCCCTGAGGATCAGCTCTCTTGACCAAAACTCCCTTACCAGGATGCTTCCCTATGCCTGATTTTACCTTATATATTAAAACATAAGCCCTGAATGAAGGGACTCTCTCAGTTTTTAAAATTTATATTCCTATCACTGAAGCTTAACATCATGATTGATACACAGTCAATACTTAATAATGCTCCCCTTATGCCTCCCACATTTCCTCCCTGTCTCTCCCTTCCTTCCTCTCTCCCTTCCTTTCCTGTTTCCCTTTCTCTTCTTCCTTCCTTCCTTTCCTCCTTCCTTCCTTCCTTCCTTCTTCCCCCATTTTCTTAGATAAGAAAAACAATATGCAAACTACAGCAAATTTGCTCAGTTTGGTCAAAGAACACAAATACTTGTTTTCTGTATGTCCTGCCTCAGATATGTCACCTCATTTATCATAAAGGATCTGTTGCTACACAATAATTGAATGATTCTGTTTTCCTGCTGTCACACAAAAGGAACCCCTCCCCCTAGATTTTGTGGAGATTCTATAATTTTTCATACTGACATTTTCAAAGAAAGGGAGATAGCTATTGAGTGTTAGGCAACAGTGGTCTGGACTCTTTCCTGGATCACATTTCTTATAGTTCGTTAGGCACATTGCTACCCATTGTTTTAAAGCTATTAGTTGTATATTCACAATCAGCTGGTTACTTTGGTTTGGGCAAATAGCTTATAATACAATAATAATTAAAAATATTTTTAATAAGAAATTAAAAAATAAAGTACGATAACATGTGGATATTGATATTGTTTGAAATTAAATTAAAAAAAAGTTTGTCTATTTAAACATAATAGGTATATACATATACATATATCCATCGATTTATAAACAAGATATCTGAAAAGTCTTGGTTCAGGTTAAAATATTAAAGTTTAAAATCAACTTGAGTATTATAACACCTTGTATTTATGTGTATATCTTTATCTCATCATATATCTCTAACTATATATCATCAATATCTTTGTGTATATTTATGTCATTTCTCTGCATATACAGGTATATGTGGGTCTCTGTGTGCATGTATGTATGTGTAGGTAAACACACACACACAATTTCTGTCCATGTCTAAAATATTGGTCAATTCTCATAGCAATGTGGTTTAGATAAGTATTAGTGGTATTATTTTTCAAATTCTATAGGTGAAAAAAATGAACCCAAAGTAACCAAGCTACCTAACTTTGGTCATATAGCTGAAAAATGCCAAAGGCCACCATCAAACCTTTGTCTCATAAGACAATGTGGCACATTTAGAAGATAAAGTCCACTTTTTAATACAGTTATAATTCAAATCCATATCCCAATTATTTCATGAACTTCCCCATAGACTTTCTTCAGAGAACAGACTGGCACTATTCTACATGTGAAATCAATGGTGATTTATGTGTGAAATGACCCTTGAAGGGGTCTCATTAAAAATGACATCTGAGAATTAATATCCTTTCCCAATGTGGTAAATAAACTAATGGCTTCTCATCTCATCCTGTTTTCTGATGTCGGAAGCACTAGATACATATCTATAGCTATGTATCCATATTTACATATAAACATACAGATATAGATAGATATATCCATTTTTCATCACACATTTCTTTTGTCTCAATTACCACCATAGCCCCCTGTGCTAGAACCACTTCTCCTCCTTGGGGCCAAATTCTTTTGCAATGATTTCATTCATTTACTATTGAAACATTTCTTAAGTAACTACTGCCAAGTATATGTCACTGTGGCAGGTGCTGGTGCTATAAAAACACTTAGAAAACATTCTCTGACCTAAAGGAGGAAGGAAGTATTTCATAGGAAGCAACATATCCATAGATAAATCAAAATAAAATAAAACTACAATAAAAAACCTCCCTGTGTGGGATATACTGAAGTAAAATTTCTATCTTTCTACCTATACGGGAGCAAATCTTGCCGTGGTATAGCAAAATATCTTTCTTCCTCTGCCATTATCCTTCACTCATGTTCCACTGAATTTAGCTATAAAGGTTCATAAATTTACATAAAACATATACTCCATGCTTATTAGTCCCCATACATCCAGAATACCAACAGGGAAATTAATATCAAGTCAAGTATCAATTTCTTCTATCTCTACATAGACAGGATTCCCTTTCTTTGTCAAAGACAGTGCCACATGTAGCCTTGAGGCCACGGTTTCCCCAGCCCTATGCTATGCAATTGATTACCAATCAAATCACCATGCATACAGTTGGACTCATTAGAATGATTTCCACCCTTTCTCAAAATTATAATTTTCAACCAACCAACCCAAGTTTTACTAAATTATTTCTGTAAAAGTGTTCCAATTAATTGAACCAGACCTCAAAAGGCAGAAAAAGCTTAAGAAATCTATTTTAACAAAACATTTTCTCATCTGAGAGCAAACATATCATGGTCTTCCTTGCAAATTAAAAGAAAAATAATCATATGGACAAGTACATGTCCTAACATACAAATGAATCAACTACAAGTACCTTTTTACCTCAGTAAAATTAGGAATTGAAATTTATCTTTCCATTCTGTTTTTTTTTTAAACTTGCCCTAGGTATGATAACTCTCTTCAACTATATCTACCACTGCATTTACTCTCCCAGATCACTAGTCTAGGACAAGTCTGGTATTCTTAGAAGTGGGAGAGATAGAATTATCTCTCCTTTATCTTCTTTTCAGCACTGTTACTGTGTTTCCTCACCTGGGCTATCTCTTTCTCATTGCACATAGCCCTATTGCTACCTGTGGTTGGACTCCTCCTGTCCCTGATTGGCATTGTCCAGCTCAGATATTCATAATCTGCCTCTTCTTACCTTCTTTAAATATTCTCTTCCTCTTCACATGGAAGCTCTTTGTCTCTGCCACAAGTGAGCTTAGATCTGTTAACCCCACCCCCACTATTTCCCACACATGATAGAGACCTGTCTTACCCAACCTGAAATATGACAAGGTAGCATGACACATTCTTTTTTTTCTTCTTCTGTCCTTTTAGTGTTGATGGTGTTTCTTGAACTCTATTCACAGCATCGCTAGAATGGGTCTGCTTATATATTAAAGAGAGAGATGTGGCTTATACTTGGAGTACAACTTGTTTCACTACAATCTATTAATATTAGAAAAAAGTATAATGTAAGAACATATCTATTTCTCAAAGTCTCATGCTTAGTAATGCCTTTTCCTGCTTCCAGGATATATAACAACTTAAGTAAGGTCCATCTAAGGACATGTAAAGCTCTGGACAAGCTTGCCTGAGAAGCTGGCCCTCTACCCCTTAAAGTGATATTCTATAATGCATAAGAATAAACAAGATAGTCAGATGCAATTTATAAAGGTACTAGCCATGAATAAACAATAGAAGAAGGCACACCCTGATTCTTACAATCTCTGGTATCAATTAGAATGTAGTTAAAACTTATGGATTTAGAATAGTTGAACAATATGAATTTGGCTGTTTATGTCCCTGTCCCCGTCCACTGGCAAAAAATGTGTCAGTGTCTTACCAGCCTGTTTCAATCACTGTGGTATATTTTTTCCCGCTTAATAGTATTAGATTTTTTCAGATTGTATGTAAAGACAATTGTCAACATTTACTTTTATAAGATTTTGAGATGCAATTTTTTTTTCTTGCTTCCTCTCACCCTTTTCCCCTGCCAAGAGGGCAAGAATTCGGATATAGGCCATACATCAACAATCATGCTAAACATGATTCTGCATTAGTGATGTTGAGAAAGAAGAATCAGAAAAACAGGGAAAAGCCATAAGAAAGGAGAAACAACAACAACACAGCAAAAAGACAAAATAGTATGCTTCGATCTGTATTCCGACCTCATAGTTTTTTCATTGGAGGTAGATAGCATTTTCCACTGTAAGTCTTTAGGAATTGTCTTAGATCATTGTATTGCTAAGAAAGAGCCAAGTCTATCAAAGTTGGTCATCACATAATGTTACTGTCACTGGGTACAATGTTCTATTGGTTCTGCTCACTTCACTCACCAAGTGTTCACGTACGTTTTCCAGGTTTTTCTGAAATTAACCTGCTCATCATTTCTTATAGCACAATAGTACTTGATTACATTTATATACCACAACTTGATTTTCTCTTCCTCAATTTATAGGCATTCCTTCAATTTCAAATTCTTTGACACCACAAAAAGAACTGCTATAAATATTTTTGTACATGTTGATCCTTTTCTCTTTTTAATGATTTCTTTGGGATACAGAAATAGTAGTGGTATTGCTGGATCAAAGGATATGCACAGCTTTATAGCACTTTGGGCATGGTTCCAAACTGATTTGCAGAATGGTTGGATCAATTCACAATTCCACCACAATGCATCAGTGTTCCAATTTTGCACATCTTCTCCAATATTTATCATTTTCCTGTTTTGTCATGTTAGATAATCTGATAGGTATGATGTGGTAACTCTGAGTTGTTTCAATTTGCATTTCTCTTATCAATAGTGATTTAGAGCACTTTTTTCATATGACTATAGGTACCTTTAATTTCTTCGTCTGAAACTGCCTGTTCATATTCTTTGACCATTTATCGATTCGGGAATTACTTGTGTTCATATAAATTTGACTCACTCCTCTATATGTTTATGAAATGAGGCCTTTATCAGAGACACTGGAAACAAAAAATTGTTTCCCAGATTTCAGATTTCCTTTTAATCTTGGTTGCATTGGCTTTGTGCACAAAATTGTTAAATTTAAGGTAAGTAAAATTCAACATTTTGCATTTCATAATGTTCTCTATCTGTTATGTGTCATTAAATTCTTCCCTTCTCCGTAGATCCGACGGGTAAACTATCCTTGCTCTCCTAATTTGCTTAAGCTATCAACCTGTATATCTAAAGCATGTACCCATTTTAACCTTATCCTGGTATACAGTTTAAGATATTGGTTTATGCCTAGTTTTTGCCATACTATTTTCCAGCTTTCCCAGCAATTTTTGTCAGTTAGTGAGTTCTTATCTCAGAAGTTGGAATCTTTGGGTTTATCAAACAGAGAATTACTATATTTAATGACTACTACGTATTGTATACCTAACCTATTCCACCAATCTACCACTCTATTTCTTAGACAGTGCCAAATAGTTTGGATAATTGCTGATTTATAATACAGTTCTACTTTAGCCAAAGCATAATATATTCCGTTCCAGCCTTTTACACTTACTCTGTGTATATCTCTCTTCAAATGTATTTCTTGTGAACAGTGAATTATAGGATTGTGAATTTAATCCACTCTGCTATCAACTTCTATTTCATAGGAGAGTTCATCTCATTCACATTCAGAGTTATGATTCATAACTGTGTCTTTTTCTTCATCCTATTTTCCTCCATTGATATTTTTTCTCTCATTTCACCCTTTCCCTCCTCGCCGGTGTTTTGCTTTTGACCACCACCTCCCTCAGTCTGCTCTCCCTTCTTTCAGCCCCCTTTCCTTTTCTTTCCCTTTTCCCCTGATACTTCTTATAGGGTAAGATAGATTTTTGCATCCAACTGAATATGTATGTTATTCTCTGTTAGAGCCAAATCTAATAATAGTAAGGTTCAAACAATGCTTACTGCTGTCTTCCTTTCCTCCACTGTAATAGGTCTTTGTGACTCTTCATGTGATGTTATTTACCTTATTCTGCCTCCTCCTTTCCTCTTCTCTTAGTACAATCCTTTTTGATCCCTTAATTAACTCTTATTATTTTATAATCATTTCAGAATCAACTCATACTCACACACTCTGGCTAAGTACACCCTTTCTAACTTCCATAATAAAGATAGAATTCTCAAGCGCTACAAGTATCATCTTCCCATGGAGACATGTAAACCATTTAACCTTATTGGATAACATTTTTTTCTTTCTTGTTTCCTTTTTAAAACTTCTCTCTTGATTCTTGTATTTGAAGATCAAATTTTTGGTTCAGCTATGATTTTTTTTCCCTCGAGAATGATTGAAAGGGTCCTATTTCATTGGATGTCCATCTTATCCACTGAAAGATTATGCTCAGTTTTGCTGGGTAGTTGATCCTTCGTTGTAATCCAAGTTCCTGTGTCTTCTGGAATATCATATCCCAAGCCCTTGGATCCTTTAATGTAGAAGCTGTTAACTCCTGTGTTATCCTGATTGTGGCTCCATGGTACTTGAATTGTTTCTTTCTGGCTGCTTGCAGTATTTTTTCTCTGATCTTGGAACTCTGGAATTTGGCTATAATATTCCTGGCAGTTTTCATTTTGGGATCTCTTTAAGGAGGTGATTAGTAGATTCTTTCAATTTCTATTTCAATCCCCTGGTTCTAGAATATCAGGTCTATTTTCCTTGATAATTCTTTAAAGATGATTTTATGATCATGCATTTCAAATAATCTAATAATTTTTTTAAATTATCTTTCCTGGGTCTATGTTCTAGGTCAGTTGCTTTTCCAATAAGATATTTCACATTGTCTTCTTTTTTTTCTTCTTTTGGTTTTGTTTTATTGTTTCTTAATTTCTCATAAAGTCATTTGCTTCTATTTGCTGCATTCTAATTTTTAAGGAATTATTTTCTTCAGTGAGCTTTTGGACTTCCTTTTCCATTTGGCCAATTCTGTTTTTAATGTGCTATTTTCTTCAGTATTTTCTGTTGTTTCTCCTTTTACAAAGCTTTTGATTCTTTTTCATCATTTTCTTGCTTCACTCTCATTTCTCTTCCCAATTTTTCCTCTATGTCACTTACTTGATTTTCAGAATCCTTTTTGAGCTCTTCCATGGCCTGAGACCAATTCACATTTTTCTTGGTGGCTTTGGATGTAGGAGCTTTTACTTTGCTGTCTTCCATGTGTATGTTTTGATTTTTCTTGTGACCATGGTAACTTTCTATAGTCTTTCTATAGAGTTTTTTTGTTAAATTTTATTTTTTTTTCATTGTTTGCTCATTTCCCCAGCCTATTAATTGACTTTTAACTCTTTGTTAAAATAGGGCTCTGCTTTCTGGATGGAGGGTGCACTGCCTCAAGCTTTAGGGGTTTTGTGTAGCTGTTTGCAGAGATACTTCTAGGGACTTGTAATTTTCAGTTCTTCCAAGGTGGTATGACCTAAGAAGAGGTATTTACTACTCTCCTGGCCTGTGCTCTGATCCGTGAGTGACCAAAGGCACTCTTTTCTGCCCTGGAAATGTGAGGAGGGTCTTTTCTGTGCTAGTGCTCCTCCTTGACCTGGGACTGCCGCCTAGATCTGTAACGAAGATCTGAGTATAGGCAAAGCAACAGTGTCTTGCCTCAGTGCCAGCAAAAAGACCCCTATAATCTCCTTTTGACCCTCTTATTTGACCCCTCTTACTACCTATGGGCCAAAAGCTCCAGGAATAGCTACTACTGCTACTGATTCAGTCACTTCCAAGGCCTGCTTCTGGTTTGCTGTGGCTGGAGCTGTGCTGGTGTGGCTTGCACTGGATTGTGCTCCATTCTCATCCAGTTGTTACAGATCTTTCTTGCCGACCTTCTAAGTTGTATTTGGTGTCTGTGGGCTGAGAGGTCTAGAAACCATCACTGCTGCCAGTGATTCAGTCACCCCACAGCCTTCTCTTGGTTTGGTAGGTCCAGGTCTGTGCTGGCGCTACCTGTGCTGGACTGCACTTCTCTCTCATCCTGGTGCAACAGTCCTTTCCTGCTGACCTTCCAACTTCTCTTGGGTTGGGAATGTATTTCACTCCATCTTTTTTGGGTTCTGCTGCTCTACAATTTGTTTAGAGTAATTTTATAAAAGGTATTTGGAAGGGTTTAGGAGGGGGCTCAGGTAAGTCTTTGCCTTTACTCTATCATTTTGGCTCTGCCTTTCTTGTATAGCTTTTAAAATTCTTCCAAGAATGCTTTTTGGGCTTGAGACCAATTCATATTCCCCTTTGAGGTTTTGGATGTAGGTGTATTGATAATTGTGTCCTCTTCTGAGTTTGTGTTTTGATATTCCCTGTCACCCTGGTTACTTTCTTTGGTTAATTTTTACTTCTTGGTCATTCTTTTCACCTATTTCATTGCTTTTAAAATTGAGCTTTTTTTGCTGGAGTACAGGGGGCACTGTCTCAAGCTTCTTGTTCTTGGGCCCAGGGACCTGGTCACTGGCTTTGTCTGCTGGGGCCTCAGTGGCTGATAGCTGAAGGCTGTAGGGGTCCGGCAACTTACCTAGTGGTGGTGTCTGGTGTGTGCTGCAGCCAGGTGGATTCCTGTCTGCACTGTACTGCATTGAAGCATGGGGATGTATGACCAGTGGAGGATACCTGCCCAGCCAGAGCTGCATTGAAGCACATGGTGATTTCTCAGAGCTGGAGTCTACTGGTACCCTTGGCTATGCTAAGGCATGTGGGCTGTCCTGGTCTTGGCACTTGCCTGTTTCACCACACTGGGCCTCAGGATCTCCTGTTGGTTTGCCAAGGTGGGGCTTGCTGCTGACTTGCTTGGATGTCTCCTGTCCTGGACTGTGCTCCCCTTTTACCCAAGTGATACAAACATTTCTTTCTGATCCTAAACGTCTCCTAGGCTAAAAAACCCAAATCAACTGCTTCGCCCCATCCTTCCACTGGCTCTGCTGTTCCAAGATTTGTTCTAGGGTTCTATTTTATGGTTTCTTGGAGGTGGATGTGGGATAGACTGATTTACTTCTTACCCTACCATATTGGATCCCAAAAGTCACAACAATATTATTTGTAAAGCCAATGGAAAAAAAAAAACATTAAATAACTACTCCTCTTTAGAACCTACCAATCCTAAAAATTACCGTCCTTCTAGTTTGTTTTTTTTTTCTTAGCCAAATAACTTGAAGTTATTTATCCTCATTGACTTCACTTCTTTTCTTACTCTCCTAAACACTCTGTAATTTGGATTGGATTCTTACCTCTATTCAACAGAAACTGCTCTACAAAGCTAGCAAAGATCTCTTTTTACCCTCCCCAAACACAACTGCCTTTTCAAAGTCCTGATCCTTCCTGACTGTTTTGCACATTTCCAGAGAGTTAGATACTGTCTTCCTCTGGATATTTTTTCTTCTCTGAATTTTCTTGACACCACTTTCTTTGTTCTCCTATCTATCTGACTGTACCTTCTCAATGTCTTTTGTCAAATCACTATCTATATCATTTCTTCTATCCCTGGGTATACTCCTCAAGGCTCTGTCCTGGGCTATCTTCATTTTTTTTACCCTACTGTTTCACTTAGTGACCTCTTCAGCTCCCACAGGTTCAGTTAATATCCTTATATGGATGACTCTCAGATATCCAACCCTATACTTTATTGAGCTTTACTCTCACAATATCAGCAGCTGCTTAGATATTGAGAAATTGATGTCCCATTTTTGTTGCTCATTAATCATTCAGTTGGTTCCAATTCTTCATCATCCCTTTTTGTTGCCATTTCCTTCTCCAGTTCACTTTGCAGATATGGAAACTGAGGCAAACAGAGTTAAGTAACTTGCCCAGGGTCAGATAATAAGTGTCTGAAGCCAGATTTGACCCCAGGTCTGCCTGACTCCAGGCCTGGCACTCTATTAGCTGCCCCAGCTGGTTGTCCTTGATGTCCCATAAGTACCTCCAACTGAACATGTTGATTCCTAAACTCCCCCTCTTTAGAAGTTCCTTATTATTGTTGAGGCCATCATGATCCACTCTTTTATTACTTAGATTCACAGGCCAACTTCACTGTCATTCTCAACTCTTCACTCTCATGCACCCTACACATCTAATATGTTGTTAAATCTTGTTATTTCTAGCTCCTTAACATTTCTCCTCTACATTCCTTAGGCACAACTCATTGAACCACTGCCAAAGATGAATCCCTAGCTCCTCTGATCTGGACTATTGCAATAGCCTCTTATTTGGTCTTTCCCCTTTTCCTTATTTTAATCAATCTTTTCCACACAGCAGGTGAAGGGAATTTTCCAAAACTGAAGGTCTGACCACCTCACTCCCTACTTATTTGACTATCTCCAATAGATTCCTCTTACCTGCAAGATCAAATATAAACCACTAAATTTAAATTTTATAACTGTTCTTATGCTAGGCATACCCTACTTTTCCAGCCTTTTTAAATATACTTTTTCTTTTCTACACAGTCTCTAATCCTGTTAAACTGATGTAATTATGGTTTCCCACACGTGGGACACCATCTCCCATCTTTATGCCTATATAATGGTGTAGTAGGAAGGCCAAATTTATGATCTCAAATATAATCATATATATATTTGAGTGGTTCAAAATCGCAAGGTATGAGAGATTCTCTAAGTAGAAAGCAACAGAACATTTATTTAGGCCCCAGGGCAACAAATTAGCGAACCAGCCTCCCCATTCCGACATCTTGACCAAAAAACCCCAGGCCCAATAGGCTCGCCTCACAAGAGTAACCAGGAGGCCACAGAGAAACAAGATAGTATAAATCATATTCACTGGCCTCAAGTCCTTGCTGGCACTCCTGGGTTCACACAGGTCTCCTGCTTCAGCTTTTTTTCAGCTTCAG
>JAQQSZ010012863.1:0-11903 GCA_028646595.1 Phalanger gymnotis | reverse complement strand
GGTAGGAGGAGCTTCCTGACAGGAAAAAGAAGTTATGTCACAGGAAATGAAAAGAGAGAGAGAGAGAGAGAGAGAGAGAGAGAGAGAGAGAGAGAAAGAGAGAGAGAGTGAGAGTGAGAGAGAGGGAGAGTGAGAGTGAGAGAGAGCTAGAGTGAGAGAGAGCGAGCGAGCACAGTTATGGCCGCCAATGGCTGCCACCGTGGTGATTAGAACTGAACAGGCTGACTAAGCTGTACTGTGACTTTGTTTTGGGGAAGACCCCAGCAGGGGGTTGGAGAGGTTTTGAGATGGTTTGTCTCCAGGTTGTGATACTGTGTATAGAATATTTTACTGCTATGAGAGATTGGATAAATGGCTTGTGGGATATGATTTTCTGGTGTCTGAATAAATGGTTTACTTCTTGCGCCTTCTATGTGGTGAATCTCATATACTTTGCAATATAGAACTGTATAGGCATTTTGACAATTATCATCTACATTGTTATCATTGCCTTACTGATACATCTATGTAGGGATGTCTAGTAGACAACTGGTACATGATGTTGGAGCTCAGAAAAGAGATATATATATAGAGAGAGAGAGTTGAGAATCTTCTGTGGAGATGACAGTTGAATCCATGGGAGATAATAAGATCACTGAATAAGTATCTAAAGAGGGAAGAGGATCCAGGGCAGATCTTTGGGTCATACTCTCAGCAACTGTGACATGAATGATTATCCATTCATCAAAGGAGACTGAGAAGAAACTGTCAGACATGTAGGGGAACAACTAGGAGAGAGCAGAACCATGAAAACTCAGAGTAGAAAGTGTTTGGGAGGAAAGGGTAACCAAAACCACAGAGAGATCAAAACAAATGAGGCCTCAGAACTCCAGCCTACTGTTTACTCTGCATGAAAGCACCATTTACAAGAGCTATTGTCTCCTCTTAGTTATGGAATTTGAGTAGGTGCCTGCTATAACCTCCTCACGGGTATGCTTTTCCAATAATTCACTGTCTCTTACCTCTTTCCTAAGACATCACTGAGTTAATATCATCCACTATATTTTTTATATCCTGGCAAAGAACCTTTGTGGTTTGGTATTACAATAATGACAGTTATTTGGAAGTCCTGCCCACACAAAAGATTCTTCTCAAGCTCGTTTTTCATTACAAGGGCACTCCCAAGCTTGTTGATCATTCATCCAGCCCAGCACAGGACCATAGAGCAGCAATAACAGTAGCAAGTAACCATGGAAACAGCACTTCTTATGTGTTAGCACAGAGTGGAAGAGGAGATATTACTGCACAATTTAATTTAAATTATTTTCTCTGGACTGTGCTTAGGATTCAAGTACTTTGCCTGGAAGAAAGGAGGTCATGTCACCAGTCAATATGCTCTCTGTCACACAATGGTACCCAGATATCTGGGAGGCCTGTAATGTTACAGAACACAAAGGTTTTAAAGATTTTTTCTAGATAAGAAACTGGACAGTTTGACCTGGCAATAAATGCTATTTGGCCTGGGGTAAGGGAACAACCTCTTCCTTTTGCTATTGAGCTAGAGAAAGTAATCCTAGACAAACTGTTCCCATCCTAGGCTGAAGGGATTCTTGGGGCCTTTGTTATTAGATAAAGCTTCTCTTATGCCTTTCTTTCTCCCTTCAGAAGGAAACAAGTGATTAAACAAACCACAATAAGTGACTCTTTCACCAGTGAGTTTAGAAAGACAAATACTCTTTTACTATTTGTGTCTACATTTGACCAAAACTATTTCTGCAAAGAACTATCAAAGTACAAAGCCGAAAAAGAAATGTGGTTTGGCCTGCAAAGTGGTTTTCTTAAAGCAACCTTAAGTATGCTATGAAAGGCAGTCTAGTCATTGCTGAGAAAGGGAATGATTAAGGGATGCAAATGTGGGGCTATTTCTCACCTATTCATATATCTAGGTACACCAAGATATACTCAATAATTGCAATCTGAAGCAGAAACTATAGGAAGGTTCTTAGCTGTAGACATCAGATGCTATTTAGTCTAATATCCTCATTTTACAGATGAGGAAATTGAGGCATAGAAACATTAAATGATTCACCCAAGGTCATATAGGAAAGAAGCAACAGTTGTAGCATTTAAAATCAGATCAGTGTTCTTGCCATTATACCACAGGTTCTTTTTAATGTGACTTACACTAATTTGATGCAACAAATGTATAGGCACTGTAATGAACATTAAGGATATAAAGAAAATAAACAATCCTTACCCTTGAATAGCTAACATTCTGCTAGGGAAAACAAAATTTTCCTGGGAATATCCTACCATTTTTGCTCAAGATCCCAAGGCAAGGTAGCACAGCATGAAAAGTGATGAATATGGAATCAGAGAGTATATGTTCCAGTCCTAGGTTTGACAATTATGATCTATGTGAACTTGGGAATGTTGCTTAACTGCTCTAGGTTTCCAGCTGTTCATATATAATATGTGCACATGTATGTATGTATGTGTTCTTACTTGTCAACTTCTTCAACTCCCATGACTATAATCATCATCTCCAAGTAGAAATCTATTTGCGTGTGTGTGTATTTGTAAATGTGGGTATATTAGATATATGTGTATGTGTGCATATACATATATATACATGTGAGTATGTACATATATACAGACATACATATACACACATGCACACACATACATATGTATATATGTGTGTGTATATATATATATATATATATATATATACATATGTATATGTATATACACACATACACATATATATAGCCCCAATTTCTCTCTCCCCATCACCAGTTGCATATTGGGTATTTCCAACTGGGTGTCATCTAGAACTCATCATGGCCCCAGACAGAACTTACCTCCACTAACCTAATACATGCCTTTTCCAAACAGATCTACTTCTGACCAGGTCACCACCGTATTTTCAGTCACCTAGGACCACAACCTGTGCTACACTTGACTCTTCATTCTCCTTCGAACCCATAAATCCAATCAGTTGCAAATTCTGTCGTTTCTACCTGCATAACATCTTTCTCATCCATTCCCTGCTCTCTACTTATATCCACCGCTTTATTTCTGTACCTTATCGCCTCTCATTGGGCTATTGCAATAGCTAATTACTCTCCTTGCTCTACTGGATTCTCCACACAGCTGCCAAAAAGATTCAATAAAATGCAAGCCTGATTATGTCAATCTGCTAGCTGATGAACTTCAAGAGCTTCTTCTTATAAAACTCCTGTCTCTTCATGGCAGCTGGGTGCCCAGAAGCGGATAGAGCACTGGGCCTGGAGTCAAGAAGACCTGAGCTCACATCCATCCTCAGACTAGTTGTGTGATGCTGAGAAAATCACTAAACCTCTGTCTTAGTTTTCTCCGCTATAAAATGGTAATAAATAACAGCACCTACCTCCCCGGGTTGCTGTGAAGATCAAATGAGACAATAATGGTGAAGTGCTTAGCACTATGTGTGTGCCCACAGGCGCATAGTAGGCACTTAATAAATGATTGTTTCTTTCACTCTCTCAGATATCTAAAATGTTGCAACCTTCCTTTTGAAGTTGACCATATACATGACTCCCTTCAAAGTGTTCTATGCTTAAGCTGAACTGGATTTCTTATTGTTCCTCTGACATGATACTCCATTTTTCATCTATGTGATTTAGCACTGACTTTCTCCATGCCTTTAGTTTATTCCTTCTTCCTCTCTACCAATGCACAGCTTAAAAACTAGTATCCTCATAAATCTTTTTCTAATGCTCCCCAGTTGCCAATGCACCCCATAATCACCTTGTATTTATTTTATGTACTTGATATGTAACTCCACTTTTGGCCAAGTCTAGGGAAGTTTTCTCTGAAGGACAGATCCAATATGCTACATGGTGCATATATAAGAGGATGTGACTCCTGATTAGCTGAGAGACTTCTGAACCTAAGATACTGCTTAGGGCAGATGTGAAAGAGATGTGATTTCATTTTGTTGGAAGACACTTGAGCAAAGGAATTCAAGAAGGATTAGTTGCATGAATAGTAGACTGGAGATATTACTGGAACTACAGACATGAAGAAAAGCAGTTCTGCATCATGTTCTCTTGACTCCAAGATTCTATGATGTTATGTACTACTAAAAGCAAACTCCGCAGGGAGATCACTCTCCTTGCTTTGGCTGAAAGACAAAAGTTCATTTACTTCTGTGTATTCTTTGATCTACTCTTATGTATATTACTTCCCCAGTTTGGGCTTACTGCTTACTTTGATAAAGAGGTTACTAAGATATTTATGAATGTGTGTGTGTATGTATGTGCATGTGCGTGTGTGTGTGCATGTGTGTGTGTGTGTGTGTGTGTGTGTGTGTGTGTGTGTGTGTAACCAGGGTCCGGTGGGAATAAACTAAGCTGCATAGTAAGCTAAACATTGCATAATTCTTAAGAGTCAACAGAGAAAGTGCCTTTTATTTTGAACTGCACATACTTCTAGATGATAAACATTGAAGGTGTGGTAGATAGGTATAATTCTAGCTTGATACTCATTTTGAAGTTAAAATGTGAGGGAGAGATCATCCAGCCATGGTGGTCCTGGAAACTACCTGCCCCCTTTCCTACTAAGATGCTGACAATGCCAACATTAACCTCCTCCTAGTGGCCACAGAAAACTTTAGTCTCCTTTGAAAATGTGACTAGGGGGTGGGGAGGGGGCGGAGAAAGGGGCAGACCCAGTATCAGATATCTGTAATCTGCAAGTCAGATATATTTATACAGAAGTGTTCACATACTTTAATTACATACATATAGCTCCATATGTAAATGTTGCCTTCCCCAACAAAATGCAAGTTCTTTGAGGCAAGAACTTTTGTCTTTATCCCTAGTGTTTAATGCATTGCCTAGAACATAATATTTAATAAATGCTGGTTATTTGATTGATTGATGATCTAAGATCTCTAAGGTCCTTCCACCCTAAATCTGTTATCTTTCAATGATAAAAGAATGTTAGATTTCAAAGAAACTTTGGAGAAATGAGTGTGCTAGAACAAGCTTTAAATAGCTCTTCAAAGCTGATTGATAAATTTTCAATGTGAGAATTTACACCTTGAAAAGTGGAAAGCATTATAAATTAGGACTAAATTTATTGTTTTATTGATTGACTTTAGAAAAAGATGAAGAAAATATTAACATGTAGGTTCAACTTAAAAACATGTTATGCATTCATTTTTCCCCTACAGGTAGTTGTCAAATATTTACCTGTATACCTCTGCTTAAAGAACAAGTAACCCACTCCTTTATGTAGATAATTCATTGTTATATGATTTACTTTAGTGATTCCTCTCCTCCTTGCCCCACTCCCATCTCCTAGTTCCTTTGACCTATCTATGATACATCTACAGATTTTCATCTCTCTGTTTTCTCCTTCAAAGGTAATGGTGTAGTTACCATCTGCCTCTAAGTCCTGAAACTTTCCCCAAATCCTTGTTTAAGAAGTTTCCATTATCATATTTGTTCCATATTGGAAGTGAAAGCAATAGTTGCCAAAGCAACATTGGAGCCCAAAGACAATACTGTATAAGGGAAAAAGCAATGACTCTGAAGGCCAAGGATCTAGGTTCTGATCCTGTTTCTGACTTTGAGCTATGTACCCTTGGGTAAGTCACATTGCCTAAGTGGTATAATTTTTCTTCTCTCCAAAATTAAGGGATTAGATGTTATGGGCTCTAATATCCCATCTATATTTACCTATAAACTAAAAACTATTATAAGTTCTATAATAGATGTGCCTTAGCACACTAGAAACACCTATTGATTCCACTCCTGCTGAGCCTCTCCACATACTTCTTTCAAGTCCTTTTCAAGCTGCATTCATATAAGGCCATTGTGACTGAAGCACCCTGATTCTGCTAACTTTACCACTGTTCCTTGTAATGTGACTTAAAATAGATTCCCTTGGAAGTCAGACAGGTGCACATTTAAGAAGCTCTAATGGAACAAGGCTGAGTCGTATTACGGGAGCTATTTTTTAATGGTATATGCAGTTCACAAACAGATGCATGTTATACCACTGGATCTTTTCCAAAAACCGAGAGTCTCAGGGGATATTTCTAGGAGTCTTAAAACTAACCTGGAATCAAGCACTCAACAAGTAATTATTTTTAATAGTATTTTTCCCAATTATATGTCAAGACAATTTTTAGCATTCATTTTTACAAGATTTTGAGTTTCAAATTTTTCTCACCTTACCTCCTTCCTTCTTCCTAAAATGGTAGGCAATTTGACATAGGTTAAATATGTGCTACCACGTAAAACACATTTCCATACTATTCACAGTTGTGAAAAAAGAAACAGAGTAAAAGGGGGAAAAAAAACAAGAAAAAAAAAAAGTAAAAAAAAAAGTATGCTCCAATCTTCATTCAGCATCCATCAGTTCTTTTTCTGGATATGGATGGCATTTTTCTTCATGAATCCTTTGTCCTTGTCTTGAATCATTGTATTGCTGAGAAGAATAGAGTCATTCATAGTTGATCAACATACAATGTTGCTGATACTGCATACAATGTTTTCTGGTTCTGCTCATTTCACTTTGCATCAGTTCATACAAGTCTTTCCAGGTTTCTCAGAAATCTGCCTGTTCATCATTTCTTATTGCACAATGGTATTCCATTACATTTGTATATCACATTTTGTTCAGCCATTCCCCAATGGATGGGCATCTCCTCAATTTCCCATATTTTGCCACCATGAAAAGTCAGCAAGTAATTATTGAGCATCCTCTCTGTGCCTAACTTTGTGCTACCTGCTGTGGGGAATTCAATTCAATCCAAAAAGTGTAAGGACCAACTGTACAACAGGAAAAGATAGCAGAATGTACTGAATAGAGAAAGAATCTTAGTGTCAAGAAGACCTGGTTTCAAGCTAAGCCTCATATATACGGACTGGGCAAGCCATCTGATCTCTCGGTATTTCCAGGCAACTCTCTAAGACTTTAACCTTCAGAAGAGGTACAGTCATTAGTAGAGGGAATTTTCTCACCTGCTTATACTTGCTTATTTCACTTATAGCAGTGAAGTCATAGGTCTGGACCAAACAAAACAAAACAAAACAAAACAAAACCAGTAGCTCTATTAGGTAAGGTAGATAAAAAGACAAAAATAAAGCAATTCCTGCCTTAAAGGAACTTTTTATTCTACTGGAGGACACAACACTGTCACAGATATATGAATCAACATAGAACAGGGCAAAAGATCCTGGATTTGGAGTCAGAAGGCTTTGGTTTACATCTCAATTTTGGCAGTTGCTGTGTGTCCTTGGGTGATTCAATTCAACAAACATTTATTAAGTGTCTGCTATGTGCCAGGTATGATGTACAAATTAATTAACCTCTTTGGATCACAGGTCCTAGGTATATTAAATGAAGATAAGACTGGATTGCCTCTGAGATCCCTCCTAGCTCTAAATCATTTTTTTAACGATACTTGGTTTTGTACTTTGTTGCAAAATATCTTATTTCATTGTGGGCTTGAATGATCTTTGAAACCCTTGACTTCCCCACATTAACAGTCACAACAATGTCTCCAATAGCCATTGAAGTTTTCTGTTTAAGAGCTACAACTTTTGCATGTTTTCTTGGTGTATTAGTCATTCTTAAAAACCACCAAGTTAAAAACACAACAAAAGAGAGCAATTAAATACACGTGTATAACATGAAATTCAACACTCAAGTGATAGAAAACTAATTAAAGTTGCAGAAACCATGTTAATCCAGTCTCATCTGACCAGGTTTAGATGTTCTGAGTCAACCCAGTGTCAAGAGAAGGATATATCCATGGTTATTTTTACAAAACGAAACCATTCTCAAATTATTGCTTGTCCCAGGTAATTTTCACTGGATTGTAGACTTCATAAGAAGAGGAGACAGAAAGAAAGAAGGGGAAGAGAAAGATAATAGGCAATAGTGGTAAATAGCAATAGTGGTAAAAGTTTTATTTGTGTGTGTGTGTAGACACACACATATATACACACATATATACATGCACATATATATCCATACACATACATGTGTGTGCATGTATATATGCGTGTGTGCACATATATGCACGTGTGTTTATATGTGTATGTATATATATATATATGTATATTAGTAAAAAGTTAGTATAGACAAAGTCTGATCTATATACCAGCAATTGGGGAAGATTAAATTAAAGAATAGTGCAAGACTATATAGTCAACTGACTAATGATTTGGTATAGTCCAAAAGAAACTTCATCCAGAGGAACAGGAGAGCACTTTGGACCAAGCTCCTCAGGGACATCCTCCTTATAGAGGTATCTTTTGATTTGTGCTTTATAGGTTAGAAAGGATCAATTTTTATTTAAATTTTTTTGTCATTGTGAAATTAACATTTGAATATACAAAGAATGAAAAAGGCTTGTATAAGAAACTGTGAGATTTCGTACACTTTGCTTAAATAGAAAGTAGAGGAAACACATTTGGCTGGTGGGGAGAGGAAATAGCATTAGCAAAAATGAGAACATGGTATATGCATATACTAGTCAGGAAACCAGTACAACTATAGTAGGTGAAGGATGATGGTAAAAATGTTCTATGACATCTGTGAATGGTTCCTATCACTTGACATTCCAGTATACCTGGACCTTTCCTTGGCCAATAAAACAGGAAAAAACACTCTTTGGTCTGTCATTGAAATTCTGATCCTGCGGTAATATATAATGTAATGCAGTAACTAAATTTAGGAATGTATTGATAGAAAATTTAAAATATTTCTGTGCCTGTGATATGAAATAAATAAGCTAAAGTGGCAAAATGAATTTTATGGGGAAAGAAGCAGATATAAAACAATTTTTTTGTCATATTAGAGTGTTTTTCTTCAGAGTGCTGCCTAACAGTTGAATACTTTTAATATGCAGTGCCAGGATTTATTTTCAAAAGCAACACAATGCAAACTAGAATGTAAACATGTTGGGAAAAGTATAATGATACACTGCACTTGGTTTTTTTTTTTTTCCCCTGAGGCTATTTTTAGGGCTCCTAAATTAGATAACCAGCCACATTTTTAATGCCACTTTTGGTTTTCAGGCCTCTTCTCTCCCCACCCCCTCTAAAGGCAGTACTGGTAATTTAAAACTTCTTTGTTTACTCACAATACTTTGCAAGGAATCCAAGGAACCTAAATTAAGCTTAATTGTTTTTCTGAAAAATAACATGGTAGCTGTATATTTCTCAACTATCTCCACCAATGCTTTTATTGCATTCGCAATATTTTATCCATTTGCAGCTTTTACATTAAGAAAACATTTGAGGAAATACATTGTGTTCCTTAGTTTATTTAAGCCTTCATTTGAAGGTTTCTTGTATTTAGGGATCATGCTAAAAATAAGACAAAATTCTTCATTGAAAGCTCAGTACTATTTATTTCCTCCCAATCCCTACCATAGTTTCTGCTCTATCAAAATATAGTCATTAGTATTCTCAGGAGTTCTAACTGCCCAGAGAATGTAGCTGGTACAACAAAGAGTGGAAGTGCTGGGGTGTAGATTGTAGGAATCCCCTTGAACCCCACCCTGAATCTTCCCACTTGATCTGGCTTTTCAAGCCCAAATAGCCTAGCCTAGCCTTCCATTGTCTGGCTACCGGTGGATTGCCTTCTGGCTGTTTCCCACCCTCGATCCTGATCAAAATATCTATACTCTAGCTCTATTATTATCTCTCTACTCCAGGTAGCCTTCAGCTATTTCCCACCCTGGAGTCTGACCTCACCCCAGTCACCCTAGAACCCCTCCTCTAGTCATCCCAGACTATGAGACCACCCCTCAATCCCTCCTACAAGTCTTATCTTGCCTCCATGAAGTCACTCAGATTCAATTGAATCTGGCCAGTTTGTGAAAACAGGTGTTTTCACAAAGGGTGGGATTTCTTAAGACAACCCATTTTGGCAAACCTTTAATAAACTTTGTCTTTTTCCTTGGCTGAGAAGGCTTGGGTCAAATTCTTAAGGCAGGACCTGGTGTGTCAGTATTTTGGGATCTCGAGCACCCCTCAACCCCAAACCTCAACAGAAGTACTCCTGACATCACTAAGATTTGAGAAGGCCTGGGAGGTATGTTCCAAAAAGCTCAGATTCATCTGAATGGATTTCTTTCCTCCTAGGATAGCCCAGGACTATTCGGTAGACTGTACTCTAAAGTAGAACCATACTGTGACCATTGCTTGGGGATCAGCTGTGGTAGATCTGATAAGCCTAAGGAAAATGTGAAGAATACTGGATCTGGAGTCAGAACGCAGATTCCAACTCTAGCTCTGTCATCAACTGTATAAACTCGAGTAAATAACTTTCCTTCCCTGTATATGAATAGCTTCACCTATAAAATGAAGATATTGGGCTAGATGCCCTCTAAAGTTCCCTCTAACTCTAATATTTATAAAGGGATTTCACAAGGTCTCCATCCAACCCTTTGAAAGCAAGTCTTTCCCTCTCAAAAATTATCAATAAGTATCAATATCTCTTACATGAACTGATACAAAGTAAAGTGAGCAGAATCAGAACACTGTACAACTATGAATGACTTAGCTTTCCTCAAAATTACAATGATCCAAGATAATTCCAAAAGACTCGTGATGGAAAATGCTATCCACATCCAGAGAAAGAACTGCTAGAGTTTTAACACAAATCAGAGTACACTGTTTTCACTTTATTTTTTCATGTTCTTTTTTTCTTTTGATCTTTCTTCTTTCACAACGTGACTAATATAGAAATTGGTTTCACATGATTTGTACATATTTACATATGTACATATTTAAAATTCTTACCTTATGGGGAAGGGGGGGAAGGAGGGAGAAAAAAATTCTTTAAATTAATATTAAAAATTACCTTTACATGTGATTGGAAAAAATAAAATACTATTTTAAAAATAAGGAAAATGATAGTAAAAAAAAAAAAAGTGTCAGTGTCTCAAGGAGTGCCATACCTTCTTTTCTTTCCAACCACCATGCCTGACTTTTCAGAATCTCTCTACTCAACAAACTCCAGTGGCTTCCTATTATCTTTAGAAGATTTAAAATGCTCTGTTTGGCTTTCAAAGTCATTCATAACCTATTCCCCTTCTACCTTTCCTGAACCTTACTGCCCAATACTTATTCTTTGACCTAGAGTTACTGGCCTCCTGGCTGTTCTACAAATAAGATGCTCCATCTCTTAGCTCTAGGTTTGTAAACATTTTATATTCATCATATCACTTAATCCTTAAAAATAACACTGTGAGATGAGTGTTGTTGTTATGCCCATTTTACAGATGAGGAACAGGGGCTTAAAGAAGTTAAATGACTTACACAGATACACATAGCTACTAATTCTCAGGGGCAGGATGTAAACTCAAGTCTTCCTGATTCTGAATTCCCCCCAATCTACTAGTTTAGTAACTAAACCATGCTGCCTCTTTATAACTATCTTTTCTTAAGATATTCCTAAGTAATGTCCCATAGATATCAGCTGCCTTCTCTTGTAGTGAAGAGGTTTAATGAAAATGATGATAGGTAATCATAGGTTTTAGGGGTGCTTGAGACCCCAAAATACCAACACGCTAGGTCCTGCCTAAAGAATTCGACTCAGGCCTTCTCAGCCAAGGAAAAAGACAAAGTTTATTAGGAATTCTCCATATTGGGTTGTCTTAAGAAATCCTACCTTTTTTTTTTTTTTTACTTTTGAACATCTATTTTTTTAAAACCTTGAGTTCCAACTTCTCTCCCCTCTTCCCTTCCCATCCACCCTCCCTAAGAAGTCAAGCAATTCAACATGAGCCACATGCGTATCATTATGTGTAACCCTTCCACAATACTCATGTTGTGAAAGACTAACTATATTTTGCTTCTTCCTAACCTATCCCCCTTTATTGAATTTTCTCCCTTGACCCTGTCCCTTTT